>WNWK01017278.1:0-42819 GCA_009830355.1 Cherax destructor | reverse complement strand
CAGTCTCTTTAAGATGAACCCCCCAACATCGGGGTTCGCTTTATCCTGCCGTATGGTCATTTCCTCAGTTCAAATAGGCCTATGACCGCGTCACTCGCCGGCGCCACCTTATTTCACAATTATTGTCCTATTACTGGACCTCCTGGACCGATTGTCCCACTTGATATTCCCCCCGTCACTGGATATTCCTCCACATTACGAAAGGAGGTAATTAAATCCGATTTGGTGGGCGGAATCTCCAAATTCGACAGGCCATCCCATCACCTGATCGGGTCGGTAGGCCCCCAGTTCACTCTCTGCCTCCTCCCTGCCCAGCCTCTTCCCGCTTCCTCCCCGCTGGTATGATGGTTCTCTATTACATACCCCCATGTACCAGCGGTACATTAAGGATATCTGTTCATATTGGAAAGTTTATCAATTACAACTTTCGGAAAATACCAATATTTTCCACAGCTCCCAACTCGAACAATTATGTAAGTGTATTATTGTAAGTGCTTTTGTAAGTGTATTTTTGGGGGTCTGAAACGGAGTAATTTAATTTACATTTGTTCTTATGGGAACAAATTTGTTTGGTAACGGCACTCGAACAGCATTCTGGAATGAATTATCGACGAAAACCGAGGTACCACTGTAATTAAAAAAAGTTAAGATATTTTTATGTAATAGATAAGCCACTTGAAAAGGGCTCTATATGCATGTTGTTGTGTATGTGTTTCTGGAGTTAATTTTAATGTATTAGGAACAAATGCTTATGTTTAAAGCTTTAATAAATCATTCACTTTGTAAACATATAACCCATGACGCTTTATATAAAATACTGTGCTGTATGACCCCTGTGGTTTAGCGCTTCTTTTTGATTATAATAATAATAATAAATATAGGTAGTAGGTTGGTAGACAGCAACCGCCCAGGGAGGTACTACCTTCCTGCCAAGCGAGTGTAAAACAAAAGCCTGTAATTGTTTTACATGATGGTAGGATTGCTGGTGTCTTTTTTTTCTGTCTCATAAACATGCAAGATTTCAGGTATGTCTTGTTACTTCTACTTACACTTAGGTCACACTACACATTCATGTACAAGCATATATATACACACCCCTTTGGGTTTTCTTCTATTTTCTTACTAGTTCTTGTTCTTATTTCCTCTTATCTCCATGGGGAAGTGGAACAGAATTCTTCCTCCGTAAGCCATGCGTGTCGTAAGAGTCGACTAAAATGCCGGGAGCAAGGGGCTAGTAACCCCTTCTCCTGTATACATTACTAAAGTTAAAAAGAGAAACTTTTGTTTTTCTCTTTGGGCCACCCCACCTTGGTGGGAAGCAGCCGATTTGTTGAAAGAAGAAGAAAGAATAATAATACTAATTTATATAAAATACTTGAGAATTAAATGCATCTAATCATGTAATGGTTACCTTTTACCCTGAACTAAAATAATCTAATGAACTGAATCAAGAGTTACATTTATGAATGTGTAAAATCTTGTCCTAGTACTACCAAAGACATAGAGAAGTCATACCTCAGACCACTCGCCCACTCGCCACACTCCAGAGCACTGATAGTTGTAACATTCTTGTCGATGCCGTGGACGAGTTCGATCATCGCACTGTGAGGCACTGACTACTGTCCCATTATGTAAACGGCACACCACATCACGACGCTGAAACGCTGAAATTTTTTATCTTATGGTAAAACTGTTGTTTAATAAAAAATGTAGCTGACGTAAGACACTTCCTGGGCAATTTAATATTAAATTTAATGTTAAATTTAATATTAAAATATTAAATTTATTAAATTTTTATTTAACCCTTAAACTGTCCACACGTAAATATACATTCACTCGTGTAGCTGACCGAATATTTTGAGAAAAAAATACATTGTTCTTTTTCTTTAAAATGAAGAGTGCATTTTGTTTGTCATTCTCACATTTTGTAATACTACACACACTGAATGCACAGACCCATTCTCTAATCTCTAGGCAACTCAGGCTTATTGTGGCAAGGTTAAAAGCATTTGAAAAAAAAACGTAGATCTACGTTCGGAGCAGTACGCGAGCAAACGTATATCTACGTGTGGACAGTTTCAGGGTTAATATGTTTCACCAAATACTTAATTTCCACTGAGATCTGTGTTACATATGTAATTTTGATACATTGTGTATTACATATACAGTATATACATATATCCAATATTGTTTTTGGTTTTCTATTGCTAGTATTAGTTGTACTGTAACTTGAGACTAAACGAAATAAAGTAACTATACACAACTATGGATCTCATGTATAAATCATACACAGTTAACTCACTTTTGTAATTCTAATGTATCTTCTTGGGAAATAAAATTATTGTTATCATACTATCACTAATAATATTTTTTTTATTATTAACGCATTGGCCATTTCCCACCAAGGCAGGGTGACCCGAAAAAGAAGAAACACCATTGCTGTCTTGGCAGAGGTGTGCCTACACTATAATAATAATAATAATTAAGTAAACACATTTTACAGAGGAGACTGACCATAATGAAGTGTGAAACACCGTGATGACTCGCATTCTGACCACTCTCCAAAATGCCACTGTGGACACTCTGTAAGACCGCATCTCTGTATGGTGACTGGAGCTTCAAGTCCAGCATCAACACACAAGGCTCCATCTACTGGTCGACTCACATTGTTCACTCTCACCAGGCACTGGATTGAACGAACCTGAGCAACAGCCACAATTAAATAAATTTCTTGCAACCGGTCAACTTTGAAATGTATTATAATGTGAGGAAAGATTAATTATATTCTGGAAAACTTGAAATTCTATATACATACACTAAAAGGTAATAAAAACACAGTGGTACCCCGAGTTTCGTACTTTATTCGTTCCAGAAGGCTGTTCGAGTGCCGTTACTGAACGAATTTGTTCCCATAAGGAATAATGTAAATTAGATTACTCCGTTACAGAACCCCAAAAATACACTTACAAAAGCACTTACAATAATACACTTACATAATTGTTCGAGTTGGGAGCGGTACGAAACTCAGGGTACCACTGTACCTATATATACTATTCTTAAAATTAAATATGGCAGTGACCTTGGCATATACAGTGGTCCCCCGCCTAACGAGCACCCCGGAAATCATACAATTATATAAGTATAATACTGTAAGTGCTTGTGGAAGTGTATTTTTGGGGGTCTGAAATAGACTAACCTACGTGACATTATTTCTTAAGGAAGTAAATTCGTTCGGTAATGGCACTTGAGCAGGCTTCTGGAATGAATTTTGCTCGTTAGGCGGGGGACCACTGTACTGTTGAAACTTGTGCATTATCAAATAACTTTCAAAATACTACATTATAAAGAGAATGGATGAGCAATACCATAAAAACATATCAAGACACTCTTGATTGCCTCCCATTGCCCAGGCACTGTATGATCCTTATGAGTTTAGCTCTTCCCCTTGATTGAAATAATGACCATAAAGTGAATTAAAAACCCTGAGGTCTATAAGTGTGACAAGCTCTACACCAATACTCACCTGGTAACCACTAGAAGAGCTGGTGAAGCCGCACGTCTGCGAACACTCGGACCAATTTGTCATTTGCCACTCAAACTCCAAAGAATCGCGAGTGCCTAAAAATTGGTAAAACCCAGTGATTTATCAGATCAAAAAAAAAGGCAGAAATTAATACAAAAAATGTAAAGAAGGATGGAAAACTTGAAAGAGATTAGAGAACAGGAACACAAAGGAGATCAGCATTTTAAGAAGGTGTAAAAGAACTTGGTTATCCACTCTGAATCACTTTCATTGCAAAAAACAAATCTGAAAGACAAATGGAAAATGGCACACATTGTACTAATACTTAAAAAATGTGGCCAGAAAACCCCTTTGAGCTATATGCCTGTCTCACTGACAAACATGGTGATAATATTGGAAAAAGTCGTGAGAAAAAAGTGGATAAAATATTTGGAGAGGAAAACCTGCATCACTCTCAAGGACGGGAGGGAATGTTGCAGTTTGGTGGGTAACTTGAATTGTGATGTTTGTGCACCTCTGGAAAGACAGCTGCAGAATAAGTGATGGTAAATGTGTTTCCTTCTTAGGGTCACCCTAAGAAATGGCTGGTGTATTAAAAATGCTAGATTTTAATTTTACATAATTATAACATTCAGCTTAAAATATAAATTGGCAAAATGTGATAAGGATATTTATTTTAACACATTGGCTGTTTCCCACCAAGACAGGGTGACCCAAAAAAGAAGAAATGCTTTCATCATCACTTCATTAGTGTCTTGTCAGAGGCGTTCCAATACTACAGTTCAAATACTGCAGCATATCTCTACTCCTCCTTCAGAGTGCAGGCACTGTACTTCCCAACTTCAGGACTCAAAATCTGGCTAACTGGTTTCTCTGAATCCCTTCATAATGTTACCTTGCTTGCACTCCAACAGCACATCATGTCAATAAAACCATTTTCCTCCACTCCTATCTAACACACCCAGCTCTTCGTTACCTTTGCCAAGGATTTCTGGTGTTCCTAGAGGGTGCTCGGTAGTTGTTGCATCACGGAGAAGGTCATGAGAGATCAAGCCACCAAATTCGTCTCTTGGTGACGCAGCATGGCGTCCCCCCCTAGAGCTGATCGTTCTCTGCAGAGAGGTCGGTAAAAAGCTCTGTGTCCCCATTAGTGAACTCCTAAAATGCCACTGGCCTTGCCACCTTCTTTTGTCATGGCATATATATATCTATGTACATAATTCAGTACTACTCTTAGTTCCTAACTGTAATATGCCTTTAAACCTTGCATTTGTTTTATGCAAAAAATAACTACTGTATTTGTTTATATTCTACTAATGCTACCAGTTCACTACATGTTTGTATTTGTAGGTTTTTTACATTTCTTGTGAGCTAATTTTATGTTTTAATTCCTGGTTATGAGCTTACTGAAACCTGAGAGATGTAGGTTGAACAACTACCTTAAAATCTAAATAAAGATCGTCAATACATATTTCCAACTTGATTCGTCTGTACAGTAAACCCTCAATTTAACCCATCTCGGTTTAATGAACTTTGGAAATATGCAACAAAATCTGCTGAGTTGATTCATTCACAAATAACTCTCCAGGAGCTTTGTCAAGCCATAACAGCTTAACAGAGCTCCTGGAGAGTGAAACGTTGCCACAATAAAAATGTCACATGATGCATCTGTGTCCATTTACCAAACATTTTGTTAGTAATTCTACCAAATGACAAACTGCAATGGTTACAGAATTACCCATCATTGGTACCATGATGGCAGAACAACCTCGTCTCTATCCATCATACTCATCGGTAATGTTTATTATTAATATTCTTATTAGTGCTTATCATCACTGCATCTATTGATATTCTCACTTGCATATTTTAGATTAAATTTGTAAACTACAAAGCTCTTAACTTTTCCAATAATTATAAATGTTAAAAGAAATATAAATTAGCTATTTTTATTTTACAGTGTTTAGCTTCATCTGTACAAATCCCTAAACTGGATAATAAAGATTATTATTATGTAGATACAGTGGTACCCCGACTTACGATGGTCCCCAAACACACCCTTTTATGTAAGTTTATTTTTTTAAATGTTTTTGTAAGTGTAATTTTGGGGGTCTAAAAGGACTAGTCTATTTTACATCATTTCTTATGGAGATAAATTCGTTTGGTAATGGCACTTGAACAGCATTCTGGAATGAAAAAATATCGTAAGTCGGGGTACCACTGTATATTCTACAGAAATATGGCAGCTCTTCAATAACTATGTTAATGTTAAGGTCTCACTGTATCAAAAATTCATGAACATTTATGCATATAAAAAATAGGTACAGTAGGACCCCCCATATCCATGGGTCCGGTATTCACGGTTTCAGTTATCCATGGTTTACCGTGACCCAAAAATAACCCTTAATTTTGCTTAATAATGGCCTCAAAGTGCAAAACTAGTGATGATGGTAGTTGTTCAAAGACTAAGAGAAAGTGCTTCCCAACAGTGAAAAAGTGATAATTCTCCACCTATTATATGTAATTTATCAATTAAACTTTATACGTAATAGGTATGTATGTAAACAAAAACAACTTAGGTTCTTGGAATGTACCCCCCGAGGATATGGGGGTCCTACTGTATCTTAACATCAGCTAAGAAAAATAATGTTTACCAAATTTCAAATTCTATTGTTAATTTTTACTTATGATAAACAGCAAAGTTGATTAATATCTTGATGCTGGTAAGGACCCCTATGGAATTAGTGCTTCTCCTTAAATAAAATAATATTAATGATCATAATGATACGACTTGAGCAATACAATACTTAAGAGTATGTATTACTCATGTCGTAATTGTTGAGATACAGTATTCATGTTACTGACAGTACATTGACACTGAACTAGCAATAATTAACCACACTGTGCGACACACTTCTCTAACAACACTGGCTGCTAATCTAAACTATTACTGTGTACATATCTCTATTACACACAATCTCATCTTCAATATACGTATACAGTATTGCACTGTTCAAATATACAGGTGCTGTACATGTACAGTACCTGTATATATGCAAACAAAGATTTTCTATGTAGAAGCATGTCTCGAGGGAGATTATCGCACTTGTGATATAATGGGAGTGACCTTAATGTTGTGTCACACTTGTGATCTAGTGGGAGTGACCCTACTGTTACACCTGTTAGGGCGATCATTAAATTCCATACTTTTTATGACATGGTGGAATTATTTTGTATATTGCATGTAAGTACTTGTATCAAAATAACCACAGGGAGAGTTGAATGATAGGCCTTTTGTGTTGCAATCAACACATCATCAAGAGTTTCCAATGTTCTAGAAATAGAGCAGGAAATCCAGCAGATTTGTTCAGAGGAACCTCCCCTGCACTAATCTGCCTGATATGTTGATTGCAACATGAAAGACCTAGAGCTATCATTCAACTCCCTCTCTGGTTATTTTGCATCTTTTATCACTCGTTCATGATTTTTGCATTATTTACTTATATGTGTATGTATATATGCATATATACATATTCTGAGTCATGCGAGTGAATGATACTGTACGTATTAAAACATTCAGGTATTAAAGGAGAGTAATGCAGCATAATACATATTTACAAAATATCACTACAATTCTGTAAACAACTATGGATATTATTATAAATATCAATGCAACATATATATTTCTTAATTCTTTTATAACTGAGAATATCAATGACTAAACTTTAATAACAGTAAAATGTTTGATGAAATACACGATGTAAATAATAAAAAAAGTTTAAATTAATAAAGGAGCTAAAACCCACTTTGAATTATTTTACTAACTGTGTCTTTCATCTGAGCCTCATTACTGCTGTATTAATCTCAGGCAATTGTTCAGTCACATGCATACGCAAGTTAATGTTAGAAGCAAGTGCATGTTCTTGGGTCACCAGACTTGACCAGCATGCAAGATGGTGCAATGTTAAAATAACATATGACTCATGCATGAAGGAGGTCCTCACTTACAAGTTGCATTCCTGGTGCTTCAACTTGCTCATGAGTTGGTAGACACTTGCATAAGTTGACAAGTGGTTCAATGACACTATAAGCCGTGAAGACCTCTTTTATCCACCTTCACCAAGGATTATCAAATACGACAAATTTCATTGAACTTATCAAAGTACAATGAAATTTGTTTTATATTTTACCCTCTGTGGGTGAAATAAAGGTCTTCTTTGATTAAAGTGTTTCTGAATCATTACAAACTAATTGTTTGTATAGAAAACTCACAAAGAGAAGATTCTATTTTATGAATTTGCACTTTGAATCTGCTGTTGTAAAAATGCAACTGTGTTGTGAATGTTCCATTTCTTAGTGTGACTGTACTACCTTGTGAGTTTGTAAGTTGCAAACCTCCTGTAAATATTAATACTGTATCGTAAATTCAATGTAAAAATGTCAATACATTACACATATGCTGCAGCGGGTAATCAACAAAGGCACAAGCTCAAGACCCTGAAGGCTGGAGACACTTGTTGACGTTATGCTGCTCTATACCATGTGAACACAAGCTTGCTTTAACACCAGCGGCTACATTATAGAATCCAACTCCAGTTTGTTATTTGCTAAGTTAAAAGCAAAGAGGGCATTTATTATTTTGGTTATACTGTACTGTATTTAAGAGTTATTATTCACAGGAAATGTTAAAGGTTAAAATTGCAGGAGTTATATTCTAGAAGTGAAGAGCAGTAGAGATGTAGAGTTGGTCGGTAGAGAGTTGTTGGAGCATCTCACCTCCAGGTGGGAGAGTATCTTCTGGAAGTAGGGTACGGAACGAGAGGCTCCAGAGCTGGTGTTGGGAGGTGCAGGGGGCAGGGAAGGGAAGGCTTCAACGTGCGAGTGAGGGGTGCCAGGGAGGTCGTACTGCTGGTGCTTATGGTGTTGCTGGTCCAAAGGGTTGGTCAAAGAATGCCAGAGGTGAGGATTGTTTGTGGTAGTACTGGTACTGGTGCCCATGTCCCAAATGGGAGAAGAGGTACCCTGACTTGGCCAGCGGCCTGTGCTACGATCTGAGTTCAGAGATTCACCACGATTTGACCAAGACCCCAAACGCTGACCTGACCGAAGAAATGAATGGTGGCGGTGCTGGAGGGAGGGGAAGGAACCATGCATTGAAAAGGAAGAAAAGGAATATAAATGTACTTAGTCAGGGAGGGACACAACAGCACATCAGTGTTAAACAAAGCATCATTCTTTAACCATGAATGAAAATCAAAACACATCAATAATGTGAGGGAGAATATAAAATGTCTTATACCACTGCAGCTGACAAATACATGTACGTATACAAAATATTTAAAAAACTTGGACAACCACTGCTGATAATGCCTAATGCTTTACCTAATACAATAACCTCAGTTTATGTATACATGTAAAAGTGCAGTAGTATTAATTCAATAAAACAAGCTGAAAGAAAGATGTTACAATAAACATAGTAGCAGCAGATTATTTTTGTACATAAACTGGGATGATGTTGAATAAAAAGATAAAATCAAATTGAATTTCTTCAATCTGCTTTTATAACTAGGGATTATGAATACATGACTCATTAATTACCTGAAGATGTGATACCAGGCCACTGTATGTGACTAAAACTATGACTGACAGGTGCTGACTTCTCTCACAACACACATTTTGGTGGTATAAGTAAGTGTATGTTAATTATCATTAAACTTCAGCTGTATTAAATGCACAGTACAGTATACTGTACCACATTTTATTTAGATTTTTTATATTTTTGAGTAGAGGGAGGATATCAGTCAGTTCAGTATCCAAGAGACTGCAGATAAAGCAAACACATTAGCCACACAAGATTCAATGATCGCAGTACCAAGGAAACAGCAGCAGCTCTCTGGCATACAGATGTGATGGATCAACAACTTAGTGACTGTTATAAGAAGAGCTCTGTCTTTAAAAGAACCAGACAAAAACTGCATTTATATAGTGTGTTATGCTTCAAAAAAATGAATATGAATGCAAAATGTACTTCAGAGAGATATTGGAGAAGCATATAGAGTGTCTGGTGCCCCATGGTCCATTAATCAAATTTTTCAGTAACTATAAAAGACGGGACTACATCAAGACTGCTGTAGGAATAAGAAAGCACAAATACGCATGTGAACAAGTGCCAAACAAAAAGCACCAGGATTTGTTGTCTCCTCACTGTGACAAAAGCAAAAATTGAATCACTGTAATAAAATTCAACCATTTTCATGTTCAAGGCGACAAAATAAAAGCTAAAACTCCTATCTGACTTAGTAGTGTTGGCATAGAGTGATGGCTCCCATATAGAAATTGGAACATGAATCAACAACTGCTATGTTTCTTGCACTCAACTGCATCCATGTATTTAAGGTTGACACCTTAACTGTAAATGATTCTCTATCATCCATAAATATTCTCAACTTCATAAGTGTCAATCGTGGCATGCTTGTGTCAAAAGCCATACACAGGTATGGTAGGTTTGTAGACAGTGGAGTCAGAGTACACCTGTGGATTCCATCTCATATTGATCATCAGCTGCATGAAAAAACTGATGAATAGGCAAGGGCATATGCCTTCAAGGAGGGAGTATATTAAAACCTGTCAAATAGTAATTTGAGGACAGTAATATGAAAAAAAATCAATTAAACTTCTCTGATTTGAGATTGAGGGAGACTGACATCAGTCAGTCCATCTATCACTATTCTATCATGCAGGAGGAGCAACATATCTATTGTGCCTTCCAATAAAAGCAGCAGACTCCTGGATGCATTAATCAGACAGCCACAGTCTCATGACCTGGCCTACACAGCTGTCAGTATTTAAGATATTAATACAATGAATCTTAGAGTCAGTATTAGGAAATTTACTGCTTATAGTCATTCTATTTTATTCTATTTCAATCCTGGGTAATGTGTAGATGCTGTTACACTGTTATTTTTTTAATTAACACATCAGTCATTTTCCATTGAGGCAGGGTAACCCAAAAAAGAAAAAAACACCATCATCATTCACTCAATCACTGTCTTGCCAGAGGCATGCCAACACTACAGTTAAAAACCTTCAACATATTTACAACACTCCTTCAAAACACAGGCACTGTACCAACTTCCTCCAGGACTCGTCTGCCTAACCGGTTTTCCTGAATCCCTTTATAAATGTTACTTTGCTCACACTCCAACAGCACGTCAAGTCATAAAAACTATTTGCCTCCACTCTCTCCTATGTAACACCCTCATACCATACTTAAATAGGAATAATATTGGACAAGGATAACTACTGCAGGCATTGGTTATCCCAGTGACATACTGCCAACAGTAGTGAAAAAAATACTTACAATCTTTTATTGGGACATTGTTGAGCTTTATCAGCTCAACTACACAGAGAGAAATGTCCCAATAAAAGGTTACTCAAACATTTTTTTTTCTTCTCTGTGGTACACTGCTCAAAAACAGTTTGAGTAACCTTATATTGTTACACTTCCCTGTGTGTAGATGACTTGACCAAGCTCTACATAGAGTGCAACAATGTCGCAATAAAAGGTTATTTTCCAATAAGTATCTTTTCTTCACTATTGTTGGCAGTATGCCACTGGGATCCACTGTAGCACAGACTGTTTCATAATACGCAACAACTGGTCATTCTGGTAAGCTCTGGTGCTGAAGAGTTCAGCTTAGAAGGATTACAATGTATCAGTTACTGGCAGTTCTTAAACTCAACTGTTCACAGCTAAGTCACAATTCCATCTAAAGTCTCCTCTGTGAATTGTGGGTTAATTGTGAAATGTTCCAGCCACAGTATTGAGTTATATTTTTTCATACTTAAATGGATTATACTACATTCATAAGAGAATAAGAAAAACTTATTGTAAATACTGTCATGGTTCACTAATAACAATATTTGTGATTAAGAAAAGTAAGATATAGATGCTTGTGGTTGTATATTTGAGTCATTGCATCGTAGAAGTTGCAACATTGTGTTGGATAGTGAGGACCACTAAGAACATGCCACATTCTCCATGTGTTATCTTACCTTCTTCTCTGGATCACTGTTATCCGGTGAGAATTTTGAATCTGTTTCCATTCCACTAAGACCGTCTTCAAGAGAATTGCCATTTTCCTGTTAAGAATATTATTATGAATGTCTTAGTTACCCATGTACTGTAATGATCTTTCAGTCCATCAATCTATCTACTTTTCAGCTGATGTAGAATGTGTATAAATGACAATTATTATTAATATCTTATTTAAAACCTAGCAGTAGTAATACAGTATTACTACTGCGTTTTGCTCTTTAACTTTAAAGAATTTTGCCTCGGTGGGAGACAGCCATCGTGTTGAAAAAAAAAATAAGTACTGTACATATTATGTTAATATTTTAAAATACAGCAAAATACATAGTACAATTAACTGAAAAGTTGCCAGCATAAATAACTACATAACAGTCCCTGGTAAATAGTCCACCAAATACAGTGGACCCCCGAGTTTCTGTCACCTCGGAAATCGTACAATTATGTAAGTGTAATATTGTAAGTGCTTTTGTAAGTGTATTTTTGGGGGTCTGAAATGGACTAACCTACTTGACATTATTCCTTAACCCTTAAACGGTCCAAACGTATATATACGTTCTTACCGCTACTGCCCCAAACGTATATTTACGTTTTATTTTTCATGCCTCCAAATTTGGCATGATTGGCCTGAGATGCCTGGTCAGCATAGAATGGGTCCTAACACTCGGTGTGCGCCATATTAAAAAAATCTGGGATCACTTAGTATCTTGTGGGAGCACCAGTTAAATTGAGCGCCAGCTAGAGCAAACACTGCGGCAAACACCAAGGATTCACTGATGTCACGTCATATTAACACTCCCCTTTTAAGTGGAAAGTGATGTTGGCAGGCTGGCAGGCCAGCTGGCTGGCTGGCTGGCTGGCTGGCCACCTGGCTGCCAGCAGCTGGCTTGCCAGCTGGGTACCTGATTGGCTGTCTCTGTATCCGTCTGTTTGTCTGTATTTATCTGTCTCTATGTCTCTATCTGTCTCTATCTCACAGGAACACATACGTAAATACAATTATACCTTGTGTGAATTACCTAGGATAACTCAAAAAATCCAGACAAAGTGTTATACTGTGCTTGTGATCTGCGTAATACCATTTGGTTCATGAGACAAGCAGACAGAAAGGAGACGACACACAGACAGACAGAAAGACAGACACACAGACATACAGAAAGACAGACACACAGACAGACAGACAGACAAGTTTGAGTAACAAATAAAGCGAAGCAGTATAAGCTCATAAAATGTCATCACTGTAATTACTGGACTGATAAGAAGAGATAAGACCACCCTAAGCCTCCTCAAATGTTACCAGTCATCATTAGTGGAGATCAGATGAGATAAGGCAGTGACATATATCTTACATAATGCTTAGGGGGGAATTTATTATAATGATTATTATTATTATTATTATTATTATTATTATTATTATGCACTATCATTATTATTATTATTATTATTATTATTATTATTATTATTATTATTATTATGCACTATCATTATTATTATTATTAATATTATTATTATTATTATGCACTATCATTATTATTATTATTATTATTATTATGCACTATCATTATTATTATTATTATTATTTGAGTACAATTTCAGTAGTACCTAATATTACTGTCAGAACACAGATTGGCTATGAAATCACAAGAACTACTGTAAATTGTAATTATCAGAACATAAAAATTATATAAAATAATAAAAAAACAGAAAAAAGGTATATCGAAAACGATTCTGGAAGCGGCAGGACTCCTGTTGCTGTCAGGTGAGCATCCAGTGCTAACTTCTCTGCCTCATATCTTGGTAACTACTGACCCTAGATTTTTTTTTTTATCCTATAACACTTAAAAAAATGTGCTCTTCATTTCTATAAAAAAAAAATTTTTTTTTTTTTAAATATTCGGGGCAGTAGCGGTAAGAATGTACATACGTATACGTTTGGACCGTTTAAGGGTTAAGGGAGTAAATTCGTTCAGTAATGGCACTTGAGCAGCCTTCTGGAATGAATTATGACTGAAACTTGGGGGTCCACTGTATAGTCATATTTCAAGGTGTGCCAATGCTGGCACTATCATTCTTGTTAATGCACATCATTACTGTATATATTTAAAGAGGTGTCTTATACCTATTATAATATTATTGTTATTACATATGTTATATTTTGAGTAATGAATCCCTACAAAGAAGCTTCCAATATGGACAGTGTCAGGCTGGAATAATTTTATTCGAAACTTCCAATATACGTATGTCTATACGCTAGAATTGTCTAGGAATGTAAACAATTACTATCACATATGTAACTAAGTTTAATAGTAATATATCTGATAAGTTTGTTTTATTTACAATAGAGAGAAAAGAAGACTGTTAATGAAAAAGAAACCAGATGTCTATAAGAAAATGCTTTTGGCTTTTAAGTGAACTTACAAAAGTTGCTAACATTACCTATGTTAGAATTTTATTGAAAATTTGGTCATCCCAACATTTTGAATAAAAAACTATTATATTTAATACAAAAGTGCACTGTACCAGACTAATATGCCAGGGGAAAGTTGCTCACAATACTTTTTTGTGTTATGTACATCACTCACACACTAGTGGAAATAATGGTTAAAAAGCAAAAAATTCATATATAAGCTTTGATACATTCTACCATGTTTTTCTAACACACTTTCATGGTTTGTTCTATTTTTGTCATGCATCTTTCCTGTTACCTTACACTTGTATGAGCTTGCCCAGGCAATCATCAACCTCTGGACACATTCTTGTGTCTCAGAGCAACCAAGCGCAGACTCTTTCATGACTATGATAGCCAAAGCAGCAAGAAGAATTCTCCAGCAAATGTTTCGGACGTTCCTTCAAAAGTTGGCTGGAATATACGGGGAAGAGTAACAGCCTGGTTGATCAGACCCCGATCCACCACAAGGCCTGGTCTCAGACCGGGCCACGGGGGCATTGACCCCTGAAACCCTCTCCAGGTATACTCCAGGTAAGATTCTGTGTAAGGCAACCCCAACCCCCATCACCCCATCCCAACCCCCACCACCCCCAACCCAACCCCTACTTTCTATTACAAGCAACATAATTCACATAAAACAAGTCATCAAGACAAATTATTATTCCTGATACAGCAAATCTTTAAACAACTACTGGCCATTCACCTAGCAGTAAATAGGTACTACTTCTCTTTCTCAGTGTTAGTCAAACATTGAGGGCTACATCCTGGTTATTATATACCATACTCTTTAACTAAGATATTTCTAATATTGGCCTTTGAAATGAGTTGAAGTAACAGAGGAGTTACTGAAGAAAAAAATTAATTTAAAATTTACTTGTAGGGAGGACTCCAGAATTTCTATATAGAAGGGACTTAGGGATGACAGTCTGATTGGAAGGGACTAGGGGACTTATCTGATTGGAAGGAGCTAGAGGCTAGGGGACTTGGCTTGAAGCTGTATTATTATTATTATTTATTTGGTAGTCTTTAAGGAACTGCTGGAGGTTATGAGGGATGAAGCCGCTGTCTTCTACCCTTTACACAAATACTCATTATTTATGAAGTGCAGTAGCTAAAATTAAAGTCTTTTAACACAAAATAGCCATACATATGTACATGTAATATTCAATATATTTATGAAAGCATGCTGCATTGTATGGCTTAAAGAGAAAAGCGATGAAATTTTGCTGAGTGGAGAGTAGTGTGGTGTGGTGGTGTGTGTGTGTGTGGTGATGGTATGGTGGTGGTGTGGCACAACGAAGGAAACAATCAACTCGGCATTACACTGAACATTTATGGTATTTAGCCATATTTTCTAATATACAGTGGTACCCCGACTTACGATATTTTTTCATTCCAGAATGCTGTTCAAGTGCCATTACCAAACGAATTTATCTCCATAAGAAATGATGTAAAATAGACTAGTCCTTTTAGACCCCCAAAATTACACTTACAAAAGCATTTAAAAAAATAAACTTACATAAAAGGGTGTGTTTGGGGACCATCGTAAGTCGGGGTACCACTGTATTTCAGAAAATAGAATACTGAACATCCTGACATGAGAGTAATGTGTTAAGTGAAAAGCGCTGACACAGTAAATGCCATTACAGAACAGTCATCACCACTAGAGGTAACTACTATCATGGTATGCCAAGCATCCTACAAAATCCCATGCACATGAAACATATATTTCTCTAAAAATTTTAGAAAAAATTATCCAGTTTCTCCACTGAACACTTGCTGATGTATATAGTAGAGCCCCCATATCCGTGGATTCAGTTTCCAAGGTTTCAGTTAACCGCGGTTTACTGTGGCCCGAAAATAACCCTTAATTGTGCTTAATAATGGCCCAAAAGCACAAAAGTAGTGATGGTGGCATTTCTTCAAAGCCTAAGAGAAGCCATTAAGTGCTTCCTACCAATGAAGAAAATGCTAATTCTTGACTTAATACAGCCTCTCCTCACTTAGCGGCGTACTCGTTTACCGACGCCTCAAACTTGCGACGGGCTCTCTGACCAGTATTCATATCTAAATAATGTATATTAGAGCTGATTTCCTCTATTCTGTTTATTTCACTATACAGTACACTACTGTATAAACATTTAAAAATATACAAGAAATGTTATAAATGGTGCAATGGTGACATTAAAACAATATCAAAGATGGTTGACACAAACTCACTTCCATTATAGTATGCTCCTCACTTAGTGACGAATTTGTTTAACGACGTGGTATCAGGAACAGAACTCCGTCGTTAAGTGAGAAGAGGCTGTACAAGAAAAACAATCACATGCTGAGGTGGCTAAGATGTGTGGCAAGAATGAATCTTCCATTAGCAAAGTATAATAGTGTATACTGTATTTTATTATTTTTTAATTTTGTAATGTTTTATTGTGCATAATTTATGAATTAAACCAACATATGTATATAGGGTTCGCTATTATCCATGGTTTTGGGTATTCGCACTAGGTCTTGGACTGTATCACCCGCGGATATGGGGGGACTACTGTAGTATATGTAACTGCCACTTTCAAATATTTCCAGCAAATAAGGGAAACTGGCAGGCCGGACTTGAGTCCTGAAGATGGGAAGTACAGTGTCTGCACTCTGAAGGAGGGGTGTTAATGTTGCAATTTTATAAATGTAGTGTAAAGCACCCCTCTGGCAAGACAGTGATGGAGTGAATGATGATGAAAGTTTTTCTTTTTCGGGCCACCCTGCCTTGGTGGGAATCGGCCGATGTGTTAATAAAAAAAATAAAATGGAAAAATATGTGAGCTTTGAGACTGAAAATTAAGCACAAACACTTTTTTATTGAAGCTAAAATTTAAAATGATTATAAGGTAAAAAAACATCATGTTGCATAATGGGTCAGCAGAGAACATTCCCACAAATTTTAAAGACTTTAAGAAAGAGTGGTCAGCAAAGTTTTCCTGCCATGTTACTCTCTTTCTCTCTCTTTTCCAAGGTTACTTGTCAAGCTTCAGCAGTATCCTTACATTCTCAGAACCCTTATTGACACTGACTACTGACAAGCAACCTATCATAAATTCAAAATCTGAAGGAGACATATACAGTGGACCCCCGAGTTACGAGCACCTCGGAAATCGTACAATTATGTAAGTATAATATTGTAAGTGCTTTTGTAAGTGTATTTTTGGGGGTTTGAAATGGACTAACCTACTTGACATTATTCCTTAAGGGAGAAAATTCGTTCAGTAATGGCACTTGAGCAGGCTTATGGAATGAATTATGCTCGTTACTCGGGGGTCCACTGTATTCCTAATGAAAATGTGGATTTTTTCACTACATATTACATTAGTATGTATTTTGAAAAAAAAAAAATCCTGAATTGAAAACTTGAAGCATTTACTCATATTCAGAAAATTTTAAATTAAATATTTTCTGAATTTAAATTCTGAATTTTTACACTTATTCAAATTTGGGAGAATTGCATCTGAAAGAGATTAGTTTAGTAACTTTAAAATGATTCATGGTATAGAAATCAAACTTTAGGACATGCAGGTTGTGATTCAGAAACTACCTTTATGCCATGGCTACTACTTTATACTTGGGACATGCAGGTTGGGACTTACAAACTACCTCTAGGCCAGAATTACAGCTTAGGACACGCAGGCTGTGACTGGAGACACTACCTCTATGCCAGGGTACAGCTTGTGACACGCAGCTTCTAAATGACAAACTACTTCTGCACTAGAGAGACTAGGGAAAACTACTCCCACACCAGTTGTACCTAATATAAATGTCTATATTTATCTATTTCTATCAGCTTCACTTCTTTTACATCTACAGTACATGGACACAGAGGTGCTGGTATTTATGGAGAGTTTGATGGGTTCTAGAGCAAGCCAAAATCTTCACAGATCCATGGATATGTGCGTTTTCAAAGTCCTCACCTCAAAGACAGGGTTCCTCTCAGGCAAGTGAGTTTCTGTGATACTGGTCATATCTGACCAGCCTGCTCTTCCAGAATTTGCGATCTCGGTCGTTTCTGGCAGTGGGCCGTAACGAATAGTTCCGAAAATGTGGCTTTCTTCGCTAGTGATGCGGCTCCCATCACTGGAGAAAAATGTTTATAAGTTTGTCTAAAGATATTGAACTGCGATGCCATGCATCAATAAGTTCATCTCTTTAATATATGACAAAGGCACCAGTCACGTGACAACTTATCATGATGCAATAAATAAAAAATTAAAGCATATTAAAGGCTTAATAGTGCTATATGAAGTGAGGAATCTTGCTTCTGTATACTTGAAATTTGCCTTGTTTATGACTTGTTTTCAATATTAACTGTTTCTTATGGGAAATACAGAACTTCACATTATTTAGTTTTTCATGTAACCTCTGCAGGTTTGCAACATTTATCTAAACTGTGATAAAAGCAAAATGCTGAAAGGTAGACCCTTAAGGGTCTAGCACTTCCCTATGAATATAATAATAATAAAGACAAGTGGAACATTTCTATTTTAATGGGAGAAGCAAATTACATTATGCATCTTCTGACCTATGGTGGGTGACTCTGCCAAAAACATGTTGTCTCTCTTCATCAATGTCCTTCTCTGGAAGATGATTGGTAGTTCCATATATGTCCCTTTCCTGATCCCATCCAGTTTGTGTGTGGTAACCTTTCTCACTGTGGAGGGGCCAACCAGAGTGCTTGACAGTGCCGTAGATATATTCCTGCTCGGGTTTACGGGTGTGAGTGTTGGAGTGCCAATATGTGGGGTCAAAAGTGTTAGTTGCCTCACTGCTTGTCATCTCAACAGTGTGCATGTTTTTGCTGGAAGCCTATGCAGGGGTTATAAAGGAGAAACCTTAGTTAATAAAGCAGCTGCTACTTGCTTTTATTTATAAAAAAATGTAGATGTAACAGATACGAAAATGTATAGAGCAACTATGTTAGTAAAAAATGACTATGCTATTGCCAAAACTGTATCCAGTAGAGAACAATGAAGATAGCTTTCCAGTAAGCCATGTTTGTCTTTATACGTAATGTAGCGTAACATGCAAAACTGACACACACCAGTTAGTGAGATCTAATAGAGGTAGACCCTGACTTATGAAAGCTTGAGTTATGATGATACATACTTTCGGATAAGGTTCAAAATGCATATAAAGATTTTCCTTCCAGGATGCTTAATTAAGTGGTTGCCTGAATATTTTTATCCTCCTCCAAAGTTTCATTTATTTTTCACTCACAGCATGAGAAAGACTTGTTCAGTTGGCTCTGAATTTTTTATGCTGGTGTATAATAACTAGGGCATGATCCTTGGAACAACTGGCATGTGCAGATGCCCTATGACCAAAACTGTAGAAGGCATTTAAAGATTCCTGGACCCTTGTGGGTGTAGCGTTTAGTTATGATTATAATAATTATATAATCGAAGATTCCTGGAATGGTTGCTATAACTTCCAAAACCCTCTGTTGCTTGCCTTTAAATGTTCAAAAAAGGTGCTTTCTAATTTGGCAAAAGTGGAGAGTGGAAGCCAAGTGTGTCATCACACATCTAACAAGTTTGTTTGTAGTGTGAAATACTTATTCCTGTTGAATCATGTTAAGTATATTTCAATCTACCTCTTTTGAATGGCTTCACTATTTAATGGCTGATGCATTTTATGGCCAGGTGCCAGATCAACCAGACTGTGATGGATATGTGGGTCAACAGACCACCAGCAGCAACAGCCTGGTTGACCAGGCTAGTAAGACTTTTTTCAGATCACACAGTGACTGAAGTACATCAGGTTGTTTACTGAATGCTAAGCTGAAGTCACAAACATGTTGAACACACAATTTTCCTTTGTACTATAGTTTTATATGGGATAATACATTCAGGTTACAAATGACTTGTAAGTTAAAACACCGGGAGTGATGCTCATTCATAAGTTTGGATCCCTCTGTACCCAATACATTACTTTTTGACTTCTGCCTACCAGCATATTTAACATATAGATGCTAAAAAACCTTATGTAGCGAATAGAAAAAAAACTGCATAACCTTACACAGTGAATAAAACAAAACTGCATAAACTTTACATAGTAAATAGGAACAAAACTGCATAACCTTACATAGTAAATAGGAACAAAATTGCATAACCTTACATAGTGAATTGGAAAAATTGCTTACCTTAAATGGTCCTTCACCTAGTGTGCCTGAGCTCGAGGGAAAGGTTAATATAGGTCTAAATGTGGTGTGCATTGTCCATGATGTTTTGTTGTCGCTCGGCGACCAGTTATTCTCCCAGTTACCTTTACGGCGACGGCCTCCTCGCCCTTTATTCTTCAAGGTTTTGTTCCTTCTTCGTCCCTTGCGACGGCGGCCTCCATTGCCTTGCAACTTGGTGGATTTGTTAGGCAACCATTCTATAAAATAAATATATAAAGAAATAAAAGCACTGTACTACAGTGCTGTAGTACAAGAGTTTATTATGTAGAATAACAATTATGTATAATACTACTACCAAAAGTTATACATGACAATTATGCTGGAAAGTGTAATGTAGATATTGTAGAGATGTTTGATTGTACTGTCAACATCCTTTACGACAGCTGCCTTGGTGCTGGTGATGAAGGGCTCGTGATCCAAGAACTGGAGCTATCCTCCCTTTTCTCAGATCAAACTTGATTACATCCCATCTCCCAGATGGTGTATGCACCTATTTGTGGTTTCACCGATTTGTCGCTTTTGATGTGGAGCCATTGTAGTCTTACATTAGGCTAAAGAGAACCTAAAACACACTGCATAACCATGGGCCTTCTGCATGCCCAACCAAATGTCACTCATCTCTGTACAAACATTGTACTATGTGGAAATAAATCCTTGAATTTGAGCAAATTTTGGAATGTGATATGTGAAACACATCTCAAGGAGACTTCCATTTTACAACCCTGAATATTTTTGACCGATTTGTTGATTTTTGATCTTGAATAAATTTTAAATGTGTATTTTGAAGTAGGACTCTTAAATTTTGTCCCAGTCCATTACCCCAGGAATTTTTTTTTAACTGATTTTGGGGTTTAGGGCAGAATGAGTTTAGATTAGGTAAAAATAATGGTCTTTTTGTGATTTTGTTTTTATGACTAATATTTTTTTGTAATCAAATACTTTTCACACATCAAATACTCTTTTTTTTAAGATGAATACTTTTTTTGTAGGATTAATGCTTTTATTTAAAATCAAGGCTTTTGTTACTTGTTTGTAAGATCAATGCTTTTATTTAAAATCAAGGCTATTGTTAAATCCAATGCTTTTGTTTTTTTACATTTACTTCTCCCAATTACAAGTGCCATATGGCTCTTATGGATTTAGCACTTTCTAGACTAAAATAAAAGTACAGTACTCAATATTCTGTTACTTTTGGTTTTCTCATTAAATTGATATTTCATGAAATTATGCTACAAAAACGATGATATTTACCATAGCCACGGAGAGTGCCGGTGGTGTCCTCGAAGTTGTGAAGACTGACTTCGTTAACTGAGCTGCCAGACGACTGATGAAGCTCCTCTGAGGATGGGTAGCTTGAAGGTAGTGGCTTCACCTCCAGGGTAATGTTGGCTTCTGAGGTGTTTGCTGAGGGCAAGGCAGGCAAGCAGTCACTAATGTTCTAATTTATTAAACTGAACAATTCTTTCATCGTATATTTTTACTGTACAGTGGACCCCCGAGTAATGAGCAAAATTCATTCCAGAAGCCTGCTCAAGTGCCATTACCGAACGAATTTACTCCCTTAAGAAATAATGTCAAGTAGGTTAGTCCATTTCAGACCCCCAAAAATACACTTACAAAAGCAAGTGAGAGAGTAATTGTGGTAGGGGACCTAAATGCTAAAGTAGGAGAAACATGTAGAGAGGGTGTGGTAGGTAAGTTTGGGGTGCCAGGTGTAAATGATAATGGGAGCCCTTTGATTGAACTTTGTATAGAAAGGGGTTTAGTTATAGGTAATACATATTTTAAGAAAAAGAGGATAAATAAGTATACAAGATAAGATGTAGGGCGAAATGACAGTAGTTTGTTGGACTACGTATTGGTAGATAAAAGACTGTTGAGTTGTGGGAGTTGTCACAGTTGCTTTTTGCTGATGACACTGTGCATTTGGGAGATTCTGAAGAGAAGTTGCAGAAGTTGGTGGATGAATTTGGTAGGGTGTGTAAAAGAAGAAAATTGAAGGTGAATATAGGAAAGAGTAAGGTGATGAGGATAACAAAAAGAGTAAGTGACGAAAGATTGGATATCAGATTGGAGGGAGAAAGTATGGAGGAGGTGAATGTATTCAGATATTTGGGAGTGGACATGTCAGCAGATGGGTCTATGAAGGATGAGGTGAATCATAGAATTGATGAGGGGAAAAGGGTAAGTGGAGCACTTCGGAGTCTGTGGAGACAAAGAACTTTGTCCATGGAAGTAAAGAGGGGAATGTATGAGAGTATAGTTATACCAACACTCTTATATGGGTGTGAAGCATGGGTGATGAATGTTGCAATGAGGAGAAGGCTGGAGGCAGTGGAGATGTCATGTCTGAGGTCAATGTGTGGTGTGAATATAATGCAGAGAATTCGGAGTTTGGAAATTAGGAGGAGGTGCGGGATTACCAAAACTATTATCCAGAGAGCTGAGGAGGGGTTGTTGAGGTGGTTCGGACATGTAGAGAGAATGGAACGAGACCGAATGACTTCGAGTGTATAAATCTGTAGTGGAGGGAAGGCGGGGTAGGGGTCGGCCTAGGAAAGGTTGGAGGGAGAGGGTAAAGGAGGTTTTGTGTGCGAGGGGCTTGGACTTCCAGCAAGCATGTGTGAGCGTATTTGATACGAGTGAATGGAGACAAATGGTTTTTAATACTTGACGTGCTGTTGGAGTGTGAGCAAAGTAACATTTATGAATGGATTCAGGGAAACCGGCAGGCCGGACTTGAGTCCTGGAGATGGGAAGTACAGTGTCTGCACTCTGAAGGAGAGGTGTTAATGTTGCAGTTTTATAACTGTAGTGTAAAGCACCCCTCTGGCAAGACAGTGATGGAGTGAATGATGATGAAAGTTTTTCTTTTTCTGGCCACCCTGCCTTGGTGGGAATCGGTCGATGTGTTAATTAAAAAAAAAAAAAGCACTTACAATATTATACTTACATAACTACGATTTCCGGGGTGCTCGTAACTCGGGGGTCCACTGTACTTGTCTATCATTCCTTCAACTCATGTACCTGGCTTCATCCTCAAAATATTGCTAATTATGAAAAAATACCACAGGAAATATAACCGGAGCGCTTTCATGTGCTTGCACACATATCCTGCTATTCCTCTGAGGATGTGTGTGTAAGCACATGAAAGCGCTTGGGTTTTATTTCCCATTTTCACTGGTATTTTTTTCATATTTGCAATCATGCATTTTATTGTGATTTCTTCCATATAAGCAATTAGTGTTAGTGTTACTAGTTAATAGTCAAGTCAGACCGATACATCGTCATCAGCTTCTTTCTCCTATGTGTGGGTTATTTGTATAGAACTTTTTTTATTGAATTACTAAATACCTTCAATATAAAAACTATATAGTACAGTGGTATCCCGAGTTTCATACTTTATTCGTTCCAGAAGGCTGTTCAAGTGCCGTTACTGAACGAATTTGTTCCCATAAGGAATAATGTAAATTAGATTAGTCCGTTTCAGACCCCCAAAAATACACTTACAAAAGCACTCACAATAATACACTTACATAATTGTTCAAGTTGGGAGCAGTACGAAACTCGGGGTACCACTGTATGTACATGTATTCTTATTCTACTAATAATCATAATTTAGTATTATGGCTGGCCGAAATGCCTTTGCATAATAAAGGTCTTTATTTAAAGTAGTTTATATATGTCAATTACCCTAATTGTATAATTTACTGTAGTGCTCCACTTTATAGAAATAGATGAGCCTGGCCTATGGCCGGGCTCCAGAAGTAGAAAAACTCTGGCAACTCATCAAAGTATGCTCTCACTGCCATTCTCATTTCAAATTAACATCATTTTTGTCTACACCTGCAGTAGTATTTAAGAATAATACAGTGGACCCCCGAGTTACGAACACCCCGGAAATCGTACAATTATGTAAGTATAATATTGTAAGTGCTTTTGTAAGTGTAATTCTGGGGGTATGAAATAGACTAACCTACTTGACATTATTTCTTAAGTCGGTAAATTCGTTCGGTAATGGCACTTGAGCAGGCTTCTGGAATGAAGTTTTTACGTTACTTGGGGGTCCACTGTACTTTGGAATTTTATAATTCTTGTGGATCTGAACTTTCAAGAAATTCATTTTGTGGCTTGTGAATAATCTGCCAAGAGGTAGAGTGTATAATGGCTCATCATTCTCTCTTCCTCAGACCATCCCCTAGAACTTGCACAGTATTCAATATTACAAATGTTTTCTCAGACTCAAAAAATGGAGGATATCCATTAACTTGCTCTTATAATTTGCCTACTGATCTTTTTTAAATGCCCATCAGAAAAATGAAAAATATTTCCTAAAAATTAAAAAAAACTGCTAGTTATTTACATTAAAAATAATTTATAAAAAATGTTCCCTGCGAAGGGTACTTTTAACTACCCTTCCCCTTCCTTGGATCAAACCTGATTCTTGAAAAGTGATCTTGGCCATACCTTTACAGGTGATTTTGACCATACCTTTACAAGTGATCTTGACCATACCTTTACAAGTGATCTTGACCATACCTTTACAAGTGATCTTGACTGTAACTTTACAAGTGATCTCGACCATAGTTTTACAAGTGATCTTGACTGTACCTTTACAGGTGATCTCGACCATAGCTTTACAGGTGATCTTGGACATACCTCTACAAATATAAACTCCAGCATGTGGATACTGCACTTCTTTGATCTTGAGAACACCATTATTGTTTGTTCTGATGGGCCCTCTCTTGCCCACCTGCTGACCCTCGTACCACCAGGTGATCTTGGAACGGTCGAAGCGTCGTACGGGGCACTTCACCTTGACTTTCACTCCTCGGAACACTGTAGCCGTCCCACCAACCTGTCCCAAGAGTTCAGGTAATCACATTGCAAGCTACTGTTTATCTTCAAGAAAGGAATAATAGAAGAATATGGTTATTTGTCTCTTAATACATTTTTTTTTTTTTTTTTGCTTCACATAAGGAATGCCCTTTGTTTTGGCTGTATTAAGAAAAAATCTTGTCTTCCCATAAGTGTGTTCCGTAACTCGGTTGGTAGTGCACTCAGCTCCCACATTGAGTGCCCGTGGTTTGATCCCGGTACGGGTGGAAACATTGGGCATATTTTCTTAAAGACACCTGCTGTCCCTGTTCACCTAGCAGTAAGTAGGTACCTGGGTGTTAGCCGACTGGTGTGGGTCACATCCTGGGGGACAAAATTAACCTAAGTTATTTGAAATGCTCTGCATAACCAGGGCCTTTCTATATACTAGTATGTCATTGATGTCATCTATGTCTGTATAAGTTGTATCATGTACTTGTAGAAATAAAGATTATTATTGTATTATTATTATTATTATTATTATTATTCTTTCAACAAATCGGCCATTTCCCACCAAGGCGGGGTGGCCCAAAGAGAAAAACAAAATTTTCTATTTTTAACTTTAGTAATGTATACAGGAGAAGGGGTTACTAGCCCCTTGCTCCCGGCATGTTAGTCGACTCTTACGACACGCATGGCTTACGGAGGAAGAATTCTGTTCCACTTTCCCATGGAGATAAGAGGAAATAAGAACAAGAACTAGTAAGAAAATAGAAGAAAACCCAGAGGGGTGTGTATATATATGCTTGTACATGAATGTGTAGTGTGACCTAAGTGTAAGTAGAAGTAACAAGACATACCTGAAATCTCGCATGCTTATGAGACAGAAAAAAGACACTAGCAATCCTACCATCATGTAAAACAATTACAGGCTTTTGTTTTACACTCACTTGGCAAGACGGTAGTACCTTCCTGGGCGGTTGCTGTCTACCAACCTACTATCTAGGATTATTATTGTATTATTATTATTATTATTATTATTATTATTATTATTATTGTATTATTATTATTTTTTTTTTTTTTTTCAACAAGTCGGCCGTCTCCCACCGAGGCAGGGTGACCCAAAAAGAAAGAAAATCCCCAAAAAGAAAATACTTTCATCATCATTCAACACTTTCACCACACTCATACATAATCACTGTCTTTGCAGAGGAGCTCAGATACGACAGCTGAGAAAAGTCCCTCCCAGCTGTCACTATCTCAGACCCCTCCTTTAAAGTGCAGGCATTGTACTTCCCATTTCCAGGACTCAAGTCCAACTAAATCAATTAACTGGTTTCCCTGAATCCCTTCACAAAATGTTACCCTGCTCACACTCCAACAGATCGTCATGTCCCAAAACCATTCGTCTCCATTCACTCCTATCTAACACGCTCACACATGCTTGCTGGAAGTCCAAGCCCTCGCCCACAAAACCTCCTTTACCCCTTCCCTCCAACCTTTTCTAGGACGACCCCTACCCCTCCTTCCTTCCCTACAGATTTATACGCCTCCAAGTCATTCTACTTTCATCCATTCTTCTAAATGACCAAACCACCTCAACAACCCCTCTTCAGCCCTCTGACAAATACTTTTAGTAACTCCACACCTTCTCCTAATTTCCACATTCCGAATTTTCTGCATAATATTTACACCACACATTGCCCTTAGACAGGACATCTCCACTGCCTCCAGCCTTTTCCTCGCTGCAGCATTTTGCAACCCATGCTTCACACCCATATAAGAGTGTTGGTACCACTATACTTTCGTACATTCCCTTCTTTGCCTCCATGGATAACGTTTTTTGTCTCCACAGATACCTCAATGCACCACTCACCTTTTTTTCCTTCATCAATTCTATGGTTAACCTCATCCTTCATAAACCCATCCGCTGACACGTCCACTCCCAAATATCTGAAAACATTTACTTCTTCCATAATCCTTCTCTCCAATGTGATATCCAATTTTTCTTTATTTAAATCGTTTGATACCCTCATCACCTTACTCTTATCTATGTTCACTTTTAACTTTCTACCTTTACACACTCTCCCAAACTCTTCCACTAACCTTTGCAACTTTTCTTTAGAATCTCCCATAAGCACAGTATCATCAGCAAAAAGTAACTGTGTCAACTCCCATTTTGCATTTAATTCTCCATAATTTAATCCCACCCCTCTCCCCAACACCCTAGCATTTACTTCTTTTACAACCCCATCTATAAATATATTAAACAACCATGGTGACATTACACATCCCTGTCTAAGACCTACTTTTACCGGGAAGTAATCTCCATCTCTCCTACACACCCTAACCTGAGCCTCACTATCCTCATAAAAACTCTTTACAGCCTTCAGTAACTTACTACCTATTCCATACACTTGCAACATTTGCCACATTGCTCCCCTATCCACTCTATCATATGCCTTTTCTAAATCCATAAATGCAATAAAAACTTCTCTACCTTTATCTAAATACTGTTCACATATATGCTTCACTGTAAACACTGTAAACACTGTAAACACTTGTATTATTATTATTATTGTATTATAATTATTATTATTATTATTATTATTATTATTATTATTGTGGTTTGAAGTTATTCTTAAGAAATGCTTAATTATAAGCCTTATTAGTTGCAGAAAATACATTGCATAATTAGTGGCATTTTTTGTGCCTACTATTTTACTCCTGTAAAATAGTAAAGTAGTAGGTTGGTAGACAGCAACCACCCAGGGAGGTACTACCGTCCTGCCAGGTGACTGTGAAACAGAAACCTGAAACTGTTTTACATGATGGTAGGATTGCTGGTGTCTTTTTTTCTGTCTCATAAACACGCTGGATAACAGGTATATCTAGCTACTTCTACTTACACTTTAGGTCACACTACACTGGCATACACATGCATATATATACATACACACATCTAGGTTTTTCTTCTTTTTCTTAATAGCTCTTGTTCTTTTTATTTTCTCTATTGTCCATGGGGAAGTGGAAAAGAATCTTTCCTCCGTAACATGCGTGTCGTATGAGGCGACTAAGAGCCGGAGCAATGGGCTAGTAACCCTTCTCCTGTACAAATCTACTAAAACGAGAAGAAGAAAAACTTTATAAAATTGGGTTGTCTGAATGTGCGTGGATGTAGTGCGGATGATAAGAAAGAGATGATTGCCGATGTTATGAATGAAAAGAAGTTGGATGTCCTGGCCCTAAGCGAAACAAAGCTGAAGGGGGTAGGCGAGTTTCAGTGGGGAGAAATAAATGGGATTAAGTCAGGAGTATCTGAGAGAGTTAGAGCTAAGGAAGGGTAGCAATAATGTTGAAGGATCAGTTATGGAAGGAAAAGAGGGAATATAAATGTGTAAATTCAAGGATTATGTGGATTAAAATAAGGGTCGGATGCGAAAAGTGGGTCATAATAAGCGTGTATGCACCTGGAGAAGAGAGGAGTGTAGAGGAGAGAGAGAGATTTTGGGAGATGTTAAGCGAATGTATAGGAACTTTTGAACCAAATGAGAGAGTAATTGTGGTAGGGGACCTAAATGCTAAAGTGGGAGAAACATGCAGAGAGGGTGTAGTAGGTAAGTTTGGGGTGCCAGGTGTAAATGATAATGGGAGCCCTTTGATTGAACTTTGTATAGAAAGGGGTTTAGTTATAGGTAATACATATTTTAAGAAAAAGAGGATAAATAAGTATACAAGATATGATGTAGGGCGTAATGACAGTAGTTTGTTGGACTATGTATTGGTAGATAAAAGACTGTTGAGTAGACTTCAGGATGTACATGTTTATAGAGGGGCTACAGATATATCAGATCACTTTTTAGTTATAGCTACAGTGGGAGTAAAAGGTAGATGGGATACAAGGAAAATAGAATCAGTAAGTAAAAGAGAGGTGAAGGTTTATAAACTAAAAGAGGAGGCAGTTAGGGTAAGATATAAACAACTATTGGAGGATAGATGGGCTAGTGAGAGTGTAGGCAATGGGGTTGAAAATGTATGGGGTAGATTTAAAAATGTAGTGTTAGAGTGTTCAGCAGAAGTTTGTGGTTACAGGCGAGTGGGTGCGGGAGGGAAGAGGAGCGATTGGTGGAATGATGATGTAAAGAGAGTAGTAAGGGAGAAAAAGTTAGCATATGAGAGGTTTTTACAAAGTAGAAGTGATGCAAGGAGGGAAGAGTATATGGAGAGAAAAGAGAGGTTAAAAGAGTGGTGAAGCAATGTAAAAGAGAGCAGATGAGAGAGTGGGTGAGATGTTATCAGCAAATTTTGTTGAAAATAAGAAAAAGTTTTGGAATGAGATTAATAAGTTGAGGAAGCCTAGAGAACAAATGGATTTGACAGTTAAAAATAGGAGAGGAGAGTTATTAAATGGAGAGTTAGAGGTATCGGGAAGATGGAGAGAATATTTTGAGGATTTGTTAAATGTTGATGAAGACAGGGAAGCTGTGATTTCGTGTGTAGGTCAAGGAGGAATAACATCTTGTAGGAGGGTGGAAGAGCCAGTTGTGGGTGTAGGGAAAGTTTGTGAGGCAGTGGGTAGAATGAAAGGGGGTAAGGCAGCTGGGATTGATGGAATAAAGATAGAAATGTTAAAAGCAGGTGGGGATATAATTTTGGAGTGGTTGGTGCTATTATTTAATAAATGTATGGAAGAGGGTAAGGTACCTAGGGATTGGCAGAGAGCGTGTATTGTTCCTTTGTATAAAGGCAAAGGGGACAAAAGAGAGTGCAAAATTATAGGGAATAAGTCTGTTGAGTGTACCTGGTAAAGTGTATGGTAGAGTTATTATTGAAAGAATTAAGAGTAAAACAGAAAGCAGGATAGCAGATGAACAAGGGGGCTTTAGGAAAGGTAGGGGGTGTGTAGACCAAGTGTTTACAGTGAAACATATAGGTGAACAGTATTTGGATAAGGGTAAAGATGTTTTTGTGGCATTTATGGATTTGGAAAAGGCGTATGATAGGGTAGATAGGGGGGCAATGTGGCAGATGTTGCAGGTGTATGGAATAGGAGGAAGGTTACTGAAAGCAGTGAAGAGTTTTTATGAGGATAGTGAGGCTCAGGTTAGAGTGTGTAGGAGGGAAGGGGACTATTTCCCAGTAAAAGTGGGCCTTAGACAAGGATGTGTGATGTCACCGTGGTTGTTTAATATATTTATAGATGGGGTTGTAAGAGAAGTGAATGCGAGGGTCTTGGCAAGAGGTGTTGGGCTAAAAGATAAAGAAGCAAATACAAAGTGGGAGTTGTCACAGTTGCTTTTTGCTGATGACACTGTGCTTTTGGGAGATTCTGAAGAGAAGCTGCAGAGGTTGGTGGATGAATTTGGTAGGGTGTGTAAAAGAAGAAAATTGAAAGTGAATATAGGAAAGAGTAAGGTGATGAGGATAACAAAAGAATAGGTGACGAAAGATTGGATATCAGATTGGAGGGAGAGAGTATGGAGGAGGTGAATGTATTCAGATATTTGGGAGTGGACATGTCGGCGGATGGGTCTATGAAGGATGAGGTGAATCATAGAATTGATGAGGGGAAAAGGGTGAGTGGAGCACTTCGGAGTCTGTGGAGACAAAGAACCTTGTCCATGGAAGTAAAGAGGGAATGTATGAGAGTATAGTTATACCAACGCTCTTATATGGGTGTGAAGCATGGGTGATGAATGTTGCAACGAGGAGAAGGCTGGAGGCAGTGGAGATGTCATGTCTGAGGTCAATGTGTGGTGTGAATATAATGCAGAGAATTCGGAGTTTGGAAATTAGGAGGAGGTGCGGGATTACCAAAACGATTGTCCAGAGAGCTGAGGAGGGGTTGTTGAGGTGGTTTGGACATGTAGAGCGAATGGAACGAGACAGAGTGACTTCGAGAGTGTATAAATCTGTAGTGGAGGGAAGGCGGGGTAGGGGTCAGCCTAGGAAAGGTTGGAGGGAGGGGGTAAAGGAAGTTTTGTGTGCGAGGGGCTTGGACTTCCAGCAAGCATGTGTGAGCGTATTTGATAGGAGTGAATGGAGGCATATGGTTTTTAATACTTGACGTGCTGTTGGAGTGTGAGCAAAGTAACATTTATGAAGGGATTCAGGGAAACCGGCAGGCCGGACTTGAGTTCTGGAGATGGGAAGTACAGTGCCGGCACTCTGAAGGAGGGGTGTTAATGTTGCAGTTTTATAACTGTAGTGTAAAGCACCCTTCTGGCAAGACAGTGATGGAGTGAATGATGATGAAAGTTTTTCTTTTTCGGGCCACCCTGCCTTGGTGGGAATCGGCCGATGTGTTAATAAAAAAAAAAAAATCTACATTATCTGTATGCTCAAAGAAATTGAGTATTATCATAACCTTCCAGAATGCGACCCACAATGGTCGATTAACACCCAAGTACCTACTTACTGCTAGGTGAATAGGGACACCAGGTATAAGGAAACATGCCTAACCTTTCCACCCATGCTGGGGATTGAGCCACAGACACTCAGTGTATGAGCCGAGTGCACTGCTAATTGAGCCACAGCTATGTTACCTGTTTATTCTTAACTAAGACTCTCACAAAGAAGAGGAATAATGTGGAGGCAAAATGCCAATACAAGTTCAATGTTGTCGTGGTTTGTGTTGCATGTCATATACCTTCATTTTCATATTCAAGGATATAATGTACCATAATTGTTAAGAGACAAAAAAATATTCTTTGCTTATTGCCAATTTTCTTACCTTGAGAGTAAGCCTTTTCATGAACTTGCTTTGAACATAATTTTGGTGAACCTGAGATTTAATAATAGAATTTCTTGGTTCTTTTCTCTCTCCTTGGCAACCCCTTTGGTTGCACTTCCGGAAAGAGCGTGGCTGGCGGTGAGGACATTCTCGGTTGGGTCTCTCTTCTATCCGTCCATTGGCCAGAGTCTGGTGGCACCGCACTTCCCGTCTCTTCCCTCCACCACCACACGGTGCTGAACACTACAAAAACAAATTAATGTAAAGCTTATAATGACAAAGTATTAAGACATTGCTATCAGATTTCTCGTTTATTGTATTCTCGTATACATTTACAGTATTCTTTAAAACTCCTACAGAGTTGCAGGAAGACATAAGTGAAGAACAATCACACAGGAGAAACAATCATACTGTATGTCAGGATGTTAAGAGAGATGGCAGATGAATGAAATGAATGTTAAGAGAGATGGCAAATCAATGAAACAGGTGTTAAAGAGAGATGGCAGATCAATAAAAATTAACAAAACATACAGCAATCCATTAGTGTAAAAAATTCCATTGTTCACAGTGGTAGAAAATTGAGAGGTAGAACTACCATTAGCAAGGTTTAAAAACCTTTACTAAATACTGAAGATGGACCTCCATGAGGTTAGTTTCTCTGCAGAATACAAGTAATAATAATAATAATAATAATAATAATAATTTTTATTTGGACATGATACAAAGAATTACATTTGGTTATTGAGATTACATGAGGTGTACATGCCAAAAGCCCCTAGTATGCAGGGCATTTTGGGCAGACTTAAAATTAACTTAAAACTAGATTGTAAGAATTATTGTAGATAGTATACAATGAGTAAAGGTGAGTATTTAAGCTATGAAATTTGAACATAGTTTTGTACTTTTGTCTTCATTATAAAATTAATTAAATCAGATTAAACAAATTAAAGCAATAGTAATAATAAAATAATAAAAAGTTATGGTTGATAATTTATAAAATAAGTAAAGTTGCTTATCAAGTTTTAAAGTTTGAATATAAGTTGAACATATCAATTAATTGTAGCAATTTATTGCAGCAATGCAACTAATTGAGTGAGATAACAATTTAAAACAATTTAAAACAATTAATTGCATTGCAGTTAGTTTACGTGGTCATTATAATATAAGTGTTGGGAATAATTAGCTAAGTAAGTATTATTCATAACAGGTTTTACATTCATTCATTCAATCGTTCATTCATACATTACATTGACTTTAAAGTCAGGTTTTACGTTAAGTGATTATTCTACTTTGCTGGGAATGGTTGATATGGAGCAATTATCTTTGGGTGAGAAGGTGGTTTTTTAGCATCGTTTTGAATTGGGGTACAGGTAGGGTTTCTTTGGCAATGACAGGTAATGAATTCCAAATTTTCGTGCCTTTTATGTGCATTGAGTTTTTACATAGTGTTAGGTGGACACGGGGAACATCGAGGAGTGATCTGTGTCTAGTGTTATGGTCATGTGTCCTGTTAAAATTAGTAAGGAGAAGTTTGAGTGGTGGGTTAATATCTGCATAGAGTGTTCTATGTATGTAATAGGCACAGTAAAAAGTATGGATGTCTTGTATGGTGAGTAAGTTTAGGTTTTTGAATATTGGTGGAGTATGTTGCCTGGAGTGAGAATTTGATATAGTGTAAGTGTAGTATAACAGACAAGGAAACAGAGAGGCCAGGCTACTCTTACCTTGGACCATCTGCTTGGTACCCACTCAGGGGGACAGTCCATGAAATTGCAGTGTTGCTGTGTGCGATGTGGTGGTTGTGGACAGAGGCTGTCGGGCACCTCTACAGTATTAGTCCCACCTCGAGTCACCTCATGGATACACTTCACTTCCCGCGTCTGTCGAATAATTGAACACTCAAATCACTATGAAATCCAGTTTGTAATAATAATAATAATAATAATAATAATTTTTTTTTTTTATTATTAACACATCGGCCGATTCCCACCAAGGCAGGGTGGCCCGAAAAAGAAAAACTTTCATCATCATTCACTCCATCACTGTCTTGCCAGAGGGGTGCTTTACACTACAGTTATAAAACTGCAACATTAACACCCCTCCTTCAGAGTGCCGGCACTGTACTTCCCATCTCCAGAACTCAAGTCCGGCCTGCCGGTTTCCCTGAATCCCTTCATAAATGTTACTTTGCTCACACTCCAACAGCACGTCAAGTATTAAAATCATATGCCTCCATTCACTCCTATCAAATACGCTCACACATGCTTGCTGGAAGTCCAAGCCCTCACACACAAAACTTCCTTTACCCCTCCTCCAACCTTTCCTAGGGCGACCCCTACCCCGCCTTCCCTCCACTACAGATTTATACACTCTCGAAGTCACTCTGTCTCGTTCCATTCTCTCTACATGTCCAAACCACCTCAACAACCCCTCCTCAGCTCTCTGGACAATCGTTTTGGTAATCCCGCACCTCCTCCTAATTTCCAAACTCCGAATTCTCTGCATTATATTCACACCACACGTTGACCTCAGACATGACATCTCCACTGCCTCCAGCCTTCTCCTCGTTGCAACATTCATCACCCATGCTTCACACCCATATAAGAGCGTTGGTATAACTATACTCTCATACATTCCCTCTTTACTTCCATGGACAAGGTTCTTGTCTCCACAGACTCCAGTGCTCCACTCACCCTTTTTCCCTCATCAATTCTATGATTCACCTCATCCTTCATAGACCCATCCGCCGACATGTCCACTCCCAAATATCTGAATACATTCACCTCCTCCATACTCTCTCCCTCCAATCTGATATCCAATCTTTCGTCACCTATTCTTTTTGTTATCCTCATCACCTTACTCTTTCCTATATTCACTTTCAATTTTCTTCTTTTACACACCCTACCAAATTCATCCACCAACCTCTGCAACTTCTCTTCAGAATCTCCCAAAAGCACAGTGTCATCAGCAAAAAGCAACTGTGACAACTCCCACTTTGTATTTGCTTCTTTATCTTTTAGCCCAACACCTCTTGCCAAGACCCGCATTCACTTCTCTTACAACCCCATCTATAAATATATTGAACAACCACGGTGACATCACACATCCTTGTCTAAGGCCCACTTTTACTGGGAAATAGTCCCCTTCCCTCCTACACACTCTAACCTGAGCCTCACTATCCTCATAAAAACTCTTCACTGCTTTCAGTAACCTTCCTCCTATTCCATACACCTGCAACATCTGCCACATTGCCCCCTATCTACCCTATCATACGCCTTTTCCAAATCCATAAATGCCACAAAAACATCTTTACCCTTATCCAAATACTGTTCACCTATATGTTTCACTGTAAACACTTGGTCTACACACCCCTACCTTTCCTAAAGCCCCTTGTTCATCCGCTATCCTGCTTTCTGTCTTACTCTTAATTCTTTCAATAATAACTCTACCATACACTTTACCAGGTACACTCAACAGACTTATTCCCTATAATTTTTGCACTCTCTTTTGTCCCCTTTGCCTTTATACAAAGGAACAATACACGCTCTCTGCCAATCCCTAGGTACCTTACCCTCTTCCATACATTTATTAAATAATAGCACCAACCACTCCAAAACTATATCCCCACCTGCTTTTAACATTTCTATCTTTATCCCATCAATCCCAGCTGCCTTACCCCTTTCATTCTACCCACTGCCTCACGAACTTCCCTACACCCACAACTGGCTCTTCCACACTCCTACAAGATGTTATTCCTCCTTGCCCTACACACGAAATCAAAGCTTCCCTGTCTTCATCAACATTTAACAACTCCTCAAAATATTCTCTCCATCTTCCCGATACCTCTAACTCTCCATTTAATAACTCTCCTCTCCTATTTTTAACTGTCAAATCCATTTGTTCTCTAGGCTTCCTCAACTTATTAATCTCATTCCAAAACTTTTTCTTATTTTCAACAAAATTTGCTGATAACATCTCACCCACTCTCTCATCTGCTCTCTTTTTACATTGCTTCACCACTCTTTAACCTCTTTTTCTCTCCATATACTCTTCCCTCCTTGCATCACTTCTACTTTGTAAAAACCTCTCATATGCTAACTTTTTCTCCCTTACTACTCTCTTTACATCATCATTCCACCATCGCTCCTCTTCCCTCCCGCACCCACTCGCCTGTAACCACAAACTTCTGCTGAACACTCTAACACTACATTTTTAAATCTACCCCATACATCTTCGACCCCATTGCCTACACTCTCACTAGCCCATCTATCCTCCAATAGTTGTTTATATCTTACCCTAACTGCCTCCTCTTTTAGTTTATAAACCTTCACCTCTCTCTTACTTACTGATTCTATTTTCCTTGTATCCCATCTACCTTTTACTCCCACTGTAGCTATAACTAAAAAGTGATCTGATATATCTGTGGCCCCTCTATAAACATGTACATCCTGAAGTCTACTCAACAGTCTTTTATCCACCAATACATAGTCCAACAAACTACAGTGGACCCGAGTTCAAACTTCACTCCTGAAGTCTGCTCAAGTGCCAACAACTTACTCCTTAAGGAAAAATTTCACGAGGTTAGTCTATTCAGACCCCAAAATACACTTCCACAAGAACTTACAAAATTATACTTACATATTGCACGATTTCCGGGTATTGTAACCGAGGTCCACTGTACTGTCATTACGCCCTACATCATATCTTGTATACTTATTTATCCTCTTTTCTTAAAATATGTATTACCTATAACTAAACCCTTTCTATACAAAGTTCAATCAAAGGGCTCCCATTATCATTTACACCTGGCACCCCAAACTTACCTACTACACCCTCTCTGCATGTTTCTCCCACTTTAGCATTTAGGTCCCCTACCACAATTACTCTCTCATTTGGTTCAAAAGTTCCTATACATTCGCTTAACATCTCCCAAAATCTCTCTCTCCTCTACACTCCTCTCTTTTCCAGGTGCATACACGCTTATTATGACCCACTTTTCGCATCCGACCCTTATTTTAATCCACATAATCCTTGAATTTACACATTCATATTCCCTCTTTTCCTTCCATAACTGATCCTTCAACATTATTGCTACCCCTTCCTTAGCTCTAACTCTCTCAGATACTCCTGACTTAATCCCATTTATTTCTCCCCACTGAAACTCGCCTACCCCCTTCAGCTTTGTTTCGCTTAGGGCCAGGACATCCAACTTCTTTTCATTCATAACATCGGCAATCATCTCTTTCTTATCATCCGCACTACATCCACGCACATTCAGACAACCCAGTTTTATAATGTAGATGAATGGTTCAGAGAACCGACAAGTTGTTAAATTAGACACATATGCAACACTTGGGTATCACATTAGTTGCATTTGTGTCCTTTTACTTAACATATTGTCGGTAATTCTACCAATATTATTACATAAAAAAGGAGGAACACTGCAACAGGCCTACTGGCCCATACTTGGCAGGTCCATGTCAAAACTAACCCACCAACAAAAATATTTGTCCAACCCATCCCCATCGCCATCCAAGCAAGAAGCCCGATAACCCCCTCGCAACAACTGTGTAAGTCCTGTTCAAATCCAACCCTCTCACTCACAACAACACAAAATAAGGAACACTGCATCAAGCCAACTGATCCACACTAGGCAAGACCCAAAGCCAATCCCTCAAACAAAAACTCCTACCCAACCCACCTACTCCATCCATGGAATATGCTTTGATAATCAGGGCACTATAAAATAGGGTACTGAATTAGCTGAAGCACCTGGTCCATCACCAGAACGTTGAAGGAGCCGAAGTACCTGGTCCATCACCAGGGTACTGAGGGAGCCGAAGCACCTGGTCCATCACCAGGGTACTGAGGGAGACGAAGCACCTGGTCCATCACCAGGGTACTGAGGGAGCCAAAGCACCTGGTCCATCACCAGGGTACTGAGGGAGCCGAAGCACCTGGTCCATCACCAGGGTACTGAGTGAGCCGAAGCACCTGGTCCATCACCAGAGAGTGGAGATATCATCGAGGTGTACAAGTGGATGATGGGCATAAACAAAGGAGATATTAATAAAATACTGAGGATATCGAACCAAGTAAGAACCAGAAATAACGGATTTAAATTGGATAAATTTAGATTTAGAAAGGACATAGGCAAGTACTGGTTTTCGAACAGAGTTGTAGATGCGTGGAACAATCTTCCGAGTACTGTAATAGAGGCTAGGACCTTGGGTGGCTTTAAAAAGAGATTGGACAAATATATGAGTGGGAGGGGCTGGGTTTGATTGGTGTCGTGAGTACGGGAATAAATTCTTAGGTAGTGGTGGTTTTGATATGGACCTGCCTTGTATGGGCCAGTATGCCTTCTGCAGTGTTCCTCCATTCTTATGTTCTTATGTTCTTATGAATCAATTATCCTACCTATCTTCGTGTCGTCGGCGAATTTGCTCATATCACTAGTAATTCCCTCGTCAAGGTCATTGATATATATTATAAATAACAATGGGCCTAAGACTGATCCCTGTGGAACTCCACTTGTTACAAGTCCCCATTCGGATTTAACCCCATTTATGCACACTCTCTGCTTCCTATTGGTGAGCCATGACTCGATCCATGACAGCACTTTTCCCCCAATGCCATGAGCTGCCACTTTCTTTAACAGTCTCTGGTGCGGTACTCTATCAAAAGCCTTACTAAAGTCTAAATAAACAATATCAAATTCTTTATCGTGATCAACATCCTCAAAAGCTTTAGTGAAGAAGGTTAACATATTAGATAGGCAGGAACGGCCCCTCGTGAATCCATGCTGAGTATCATTAATCAAATTATGGTTATCTAGATGACGTCTAATAATATAAGCTATAATTGACTCTAGTAATTTGCCTACACTTGAGGTCAGGCTTATTGGGCGGTAATTTGACGGTAGCGACTTGTCCCCTGCTTTAAAAATAGGAATTACATTAGCCATCTTCCACATATCAGACACTACACCTGTTTGAAGAGATAAATTAAAAATGTTAGATATTGGTTCACAGAGTTCCATTTTGCATTCCTTAAGAACCCTTGCAAAAAGCTCATCAGGACCCGGCGATTTATTTTGTTTCAGTCGGTCTAGTTGTTTCATAACCATTTCGCTAGTGACTGTGATATTACATAATTTATCTTCTTCTGGGCCTCTGTAAAAATTAATTTCTGGGATACTATTAGTGTCTTCCTGTGTGAAAACCGAGAGAAAATAATTATTAAAAATAGAGCACATATCATTCTCCTTGTCAGTAAGATGCCCAGAGTTATTTTTAAGGGACCTATCTTATCCCTAACTTTTGTTCTATAAACCTGGAAAAACTTTTGGTTAGTTTTTGAATCCCTAGCAACTTTAATTTCATAGTCCCGTTTAGCTTTTCTTATCCCCTTTTTAACGTCCCTCTTAATGTCAGTATACTGATTTATAAGATGACCCTCACCTCTTTTAATGCGCCTATAAATTCCTTTCTTCTGCCCTAAAAGATATTTGAGCCTATTATTCATCCATTTTGGGTCATTTCTACTTGATCTAATTTCTTTATACGGGATAAATGTTCTTTGGGCAGCTTGTATAGTGTTAAGAAAACTGTCATATTGATACCTCTCTTCGTCACCCCAGTCCACAGTTGATAAGTGTTTTCTAAGTCCATTATAATCTGCTAAGCGAAAATCTGGGACCGTTACTGAATTATCCCTACTATCATACATCCATTCAATGCTAAAGGTAATTGACTTGTGGTCGCTTGAGCCGAGTTCCTCTGTAATTTCAAAATTATTAACAAGGGTTTCCTTGCTAGCCAGAACCAAGTCAAGTAGGTGATTTCCCCTTGTAGGTTCTGTCACAAATTGCTTCAAAAAGCAATCCTGAACTACTTCTAAAAAGTCGTTAGATTCTAAATTCCCTGTCAATAAATTCCAATTAATCTGACTAAAGTTAAAGTCCCCTAGAATTACTACATTATTGTGCCTTGTGGCCTTAACAATTTCCTCCCAAAGTAGTCTCCCTTGTTCCCTATCTAAGTTTGGAGGACGGTAAATCACGCCTAAAATCAATTTTTCACACCCCTCTGAAAATTCTATCCAGACAGACTCTGTATGTGTTATTTCAGATTTTATACCCTGTTTTTATGCAACAATTTAAATGATCACGGACATAGAGTGCCACCCTACCCCCCTTCCCGATACTTCTGTCTACTTGGAACAATTTAAAACCCTGAATGTGACATTCGGCAGGCATGTCCCGATTTTTCATATTAAACCATGTCTCAGTTATTACAAAAACATCAATATTACCCGTACTTGCAACTAATCTCAACTCGTCCATCTTATTCCTAGCACTACGACTATTGGTGTAATATACATTTAAAGACCCTCCTTTCTCTTTACCCTTCCTGTTCATTTCTGTTTTTCCACTATACCTATTACTGTCCTTGTCACCTAGTGCCACCGGCTTTCCAATACCCCCCTTATTCTGCCTATTACTAGTTCCCCTAGAATTTATAACATTACTACACTGGGACTTCACTGGTTTCCCCCCATAACCCATACCCATACTAACTTTTTCTAGTTTAAAGCCCTAACAGCTCCCTCCACTGCAGTTGCCAGTGTCCCCACCCCAGACATAGATAAGTGAACCCCATCCCTGGCATACATGTCATTTCTGCCATAGAAGAGGTCCCAGTTGTCAATGAATGTTACTGCATTTTCCTTACAGTATTTGTCCAGCCAGCAATTGACACCAATTGCCCTGGACAACCATTCATTTCAACTCTCTCCTTGGCAAAATACCACATATGACAGGGTTCCCACCCTTCTTCCTAATTCTGTCTATTGCTGACCTGTAGTTGCTAATCAGCTCCTCACTCCTACGTCTGCCAACATCGTTGCCTCCAGCACTGAGACAGATAATAGGATTGCTCCCATTACCTCTCATGATGTCGTCCAGACGGCTAACAATATCCTTCATCCCAGCCCCAGGATAACACACCTCTGCCTCCTATTCCTATCTTTAAGACAAAATTCCCTATCCATAAACTTAATCTGACTATCCCCAACTAAAACAATGTTCTTACCTCGACTGGCGGTGTGCATGACTTTCTCGACGGTCTTTGTAGAAATGGTCTTGCTGGGATGTCCTCACATTCGTCTTCCTTGGTCCCTGTTCGTCGGACATTCCCAGTAGTCGACTCACATTCGTCTGGTAGCACAGAAAGGAATTTGAAGTTTCCACAGCAGTCTCTTTCTTCTTCGTCGTTACTACCTCTCCATTCGTCTTCTTTATCTTCAACTTCGTCCCATGCTGTCCGGTCACTGCCCATGTTCCCATCTTGACCTGAGGACTCACAACAGGAGGACTACTACGAATCCTCTTGTTTTCCTCCGTCAATCGCCGTATCTCTAGCTTCGCTACCCTCAATTCCTCCTTAAGCTGCTGGTAAAGTTGCTCAATAGGGGCATCCTGGCTCAGTCCACAGGGAGTACACTAGACACGTCTTCACTGAGCTATGAACAGGTCACCACTGAGCTTTGAACAGGTCACCACCAGGTCTTATTCCCACCAGATATATATATATATATATATATATATATATATATATATATATATAATATATATATATATATATATATATATAAGTGGAACAGAATTCTTCCTTCGTAAGCCATGCGTGTCGTAAGAGGCGACTAAAATGCCGGAGCAAGGGGCTAGTAACCCCTTCTCCTATATATATTACTAAATGTAAAAGGAGAAACTTTCGTTTTTCCTTTTGGGCCACCCGCTTCGGTGGGAAACGGCTAACGTGTTGAAAGATATATATATATATATATATATATATATATATATATATATATATATATATATATATATATATTATGTTTGTGTGTGTGTGTGTGTGTGTGTGTGTGTGTGTGTGTTGTAAATATCAACTTGAACATTTATGTAAGAGTATTTTTATAAGTGTATTTTTTTGGGGTGTGAAACAGACTAATCTAATTTACATTCATCCTTATGGGAACAAATTCGTTCGGTAACGGCACTCGAACAGCCTTCTGGACCGAATTATTGACGAAATCCGGGGTACCACTGTTTATGCAAACAAACATAGACAGGCGATCTTAAATATGCAACACATATATACTATATGCAAAATAACCACTACGAAAAAAATAGAGAAATGATGGTTTGAAGCCGATCAGAAGAAGCATTATTTATTGCTTAAAATAGACATATTGGGACTTATGCTGCCCATTAACAAGGCAAAGTTTGATTTCAGGAAAGCTCTCCAAGCTCTTTTGCAACACTACCAGATCATTTTCAATATCATTCCCCATAAGCTTGCCAACACATGTAGCATATAGTGTAAATAAGATAGTGTGGAATTTTTTTTTATATTTTATTTAGAAAAAACAGGAATACATTTTAGTTGTCAGTAAATGACTATCAACTGGTACAGTATGTACATAAATAAAGGACAACATATCAATATGCTTCCAAAAACCTTAAAGACTAAACACAAATTAAACAAAACAAGTTATAATACAAACATATAAGGCCACTTAAATAGTCTCCTTGTAAATAAAAGAACTATCTTTATACATTAACATGAATGAATTGCTATTATATGAAAATTACAAAAACTTGTACAGTGGCAAATCAAATTGAAAAAAACATGTCCTCAGACTCTTCCATTATTCCACAGAAACATATCTTCTATAATTAAACAAAATGAAATGGAGCATACCATACACACACATAACCCCAACTGAACATACAGACACATTAATAATATACACTTATCATTACAAAACCAGCTCAACCTCTCAACTCCCCTAATAAAAAAAAAAAAAAAAAAAAAAAAAATAGTAAAATCTACCAATGAAAAACTGAAAACGTTTCTTGAGATCATAGAATTCCTACAACAGACCTCCCCTTCTATCCCCCATTTTATCCTAAACATACCCC
>WNWK01017277.1:0-42820 GCA_009830355.1 Cherax destructor | reverse complement strand
GATGGAAGAGTAGTACTAATAAGCGTATGGTAGTTCAGAGATGGCGAGAGTAGTACTAATAAGCGTATGTAGTTCAGGGATGGCGAGAGTAGTACTAATAAGCGTATGGTAGTTCAGGATGGGGAGTAGTACTAATAAGCGTATGGTAGTTCAGGGATGGAGAGAGTAGTACTAATAAGCGTATGGTAGTTCAGGGATGGCGAGAGTAGTACTAATAAGCGTATGGTAGTTCAGAGATGGCGAGAGTAGTACTAATAAGCGTATGGTAGTTCAGGGATGGCGAGAGTAGTACTAATAAGCGTATGGTAGTTCAGAGATGGCGAGAGTAGTACTAATAAGCGTATGATAGTTCAGGGATGGCGAGAGTAGTACTAATAAGCGTATGGTAGTTCAGGGATGGCGAGAGTAGTACTAATAAGCGTATGGTAGTTCAGGGATGGTGAGAGTAGTACTAATAAGCGTATGGTAGTTCAGGGATGGCGAGAGTAGTACTAATAAGCGTATGGTAGTTCAGGATGGCAGTAGTACTAATAGGAGAGTAGTTCAGGGATAGTAGTACAGCTATGGTAGTTCAGAGGATGGGAGAGTAGTACTAATAAGCGTATGGTAGTTCAGGGATGGCGAGAGTAGTACTAATAAGCGTATGGTAGTTCAGGGATGGCGAGAGTAGTACTAATAAGCGTATGGTAGTTCAGAGATGGCGAGAGTAGTACTAATAAGCGTATGGTAGTTCAGGGATGGCGAGAGTAGTACTAATAAGCGTATGGTAGTTCAGAGATGGCGAGAGTAGTACTAATAAGCGTATGGTAGTTCAGAGATGGCGAGAGTAGTACTAATAAGCGTATGGTAGTTCAGAGATGGCGAGAGTAGTACTAATAAGCGTATGGTAGTTCAGAGATGGCGAGAGTAGTACTAATAAGCGTATGGTAGTTCAGAGATGGTGAGAGTAGTACTAATAAGCGTATGGTAGTTCAGGGATACTATCTATCAGCACACCACCCTAATCCCTCGCTCTCCCAACTTAAGTTTCTTCCTCTGCACTGAAGGTCCTGTGGAAATCAATATGAAATCAGAGAAGCGATACAGGATGCAAAATAACCACGTATTTGCTTGAACCTCCTCTTTTCTGCAACATTGCAAGCTCCTGATGAATTGATTTCAACACGAAAGGCCTAGAGCTATCATTTAACTCCTTCAGTGGCTGTTTTGCATGGTTAGATACGTTATCTTACCTTAGCTTTTATCTAAAAATGTAACAAATGGGAGTGATTCGAGGAATGAGTTACCGCTGAGGGAGAGATGTTGTTAAAAGAGTCACATCAAGAGCAAATTAACTGGTAGCTGTTAGTTCTGAGACGCAATATTTAACTTTTAGCTGTCCGCAATGTAAAGCGAAACCCAATTTTTTTTTTACAGACTGGTTTGCAAGCCATGAGTAGTTATCTAACTTTAATTCATTACAGAGCTTAGCCTTACAATGAAAGCTATGCTACCACGTTCTACGGTGCCTCCCACAACACTCGGCTAACACCTAGGACCTGATTTACTTCTAGGTGAACAGGGGCAGTAGGTGAGAAGACGCTAACACATGTCTCACACCTCAGAAATCAAACTTGGGTCTTTTGAGTAGCGAGTCATCCCTTCACCTCACAGTTACTGTATTGAAGGTTGTGTACACTGACACTTTATTATTCTCATACGTAAAATGTTCCAGAGTATAGAAAATTAGAAGAAATTTAATGAAAGTCTGAGTAAGATTAATTTTGTGTAATGTATGAGAAACTTAGCATATTCTAAACGGCTTAAGTAATTTACTTAAAAATTAGGATAGTGCAAAATGAAGATGGTATAAAATAATAATAATAATAATAATAATAATAATAATCATGGTATGTTCAGATATTTTTTTCAACTTGAAACGACAATTTGTTCAGTGCAACACAAAAAAGTATGATTTCCCACGTTTCTGAATAAAATTGTCAAATTGGCAAGTAAAATGCCCAATGAAAAAAAATCTGAACCTTTGTTCACGTTCGACACAGCCGCCTTAAAACTTTGAAGAGATACGTAATCCTACAGAAACATATCACAACATGTTCCATAAAGCTGACAAATTAAAACGTATAAAACCCAGAACTTAACCTTCCACAAAATAAGTTTTATCAGTGTTTAGAGACTGAAAGCTTAGCAGAGGATTCCTTCTCCGCCTAAAGATCAAAAGCCAATATCACAATGTGTTTAATACATGTGTCAAACTTGTAGTCAGGGCATAAACAATGCGAACCTTCCTTAAAGGAAGGCGCACAAGGGACTGGAAAATTTAATCTGGTTGAAGAAACATTCTCCAATTATCGCAAAGAAATTTAAATTCCACACATTTTTAATGATATGAAATGGAGAATTTGCGTCACCATTGCCTAGACCTATAATAGTTATATACGGCAGTCAGTGTGTTACTAGTTAATGATCCAAGTTGGACCGAAACGTCGTGGTAAGTTTCTCTCTTGTATGTGTGGGTTATTTGTGTATTGTTCCAGTCACGGTATTGTGCCTTTTTATTATTTATGTCTCAGTGTTTTAAGGAAAACCAAGAAAATAAAGGTGTTTCATTGGTGCCCAAGCCAAGAAAGATGTCACGGATATTGCGTAACCCCGGTCATCTTTACCAAGCCAAGAAAGATGTCACGGATATTGCGTAACCCCGGTCATCTTTACCAAGCCAAGAAAGATGTCACTGATATCGTAACCCGGTCATCTTTACCAAGCCAAGAAAGATGTCACGGATATTGCGTAACCCCGGTCATCTTTACCAAGCCAAGAAAGATGTCACGGATATTGCGTAACCCCGGTCATCTTTACCAAGCCAAGAAAGATGTCACGATATTGCGTAACCCCGGTCATCTTTACCAAGCCAAGAAAGATGTCACGGATATTCCGTAACCCGTCATCTTTACCAATTGCCAGAAAGTGTCACGGATATTGTAACCCGGTCATCTTTACCAGCCAAGAAAGATGTCACTGATTTGCGTAACCCCGTCATCTTTAAGCCAAGAAGATGTCACGGTATTGGTAACCGCCATTTTACAAGAAGATGTCACGGATATTGCTAACCCGGTCATCTTTAAAAACCAAGAAAATCAAAGGATGTTTATTGGCCATCTTTCCAAGCCAAGAAAGATGTCACGGATATTGAGACCCAGGCATCTTTACCAAGCCAAGAAGATGTACGGTATTCGTAACCCGTATCTTTACCTAAATACTACCAACCACAATAGTTTAACCTCTAAACCCTCAAGAGGAGCTGAAGCTCCCTCAGAGACAAGGACTATGGTTCAACCTTTCCAGAGCTAGGAGGACGAGATCAACATCAAGAAGAGGCCCAGGAACTTTAGCTCAGCATAGACGAAGTTTCGTACCCGTAAACTCCATCCTCGATAAGAATAGAACTATGAATGAACACTATGAGGACCAGGAACTAAGCTCATGCAATCTATAAAAAGTTTATGCAAGAATATTCTCGGTACTCTCGTACACTGTGAATGTAGTTTTATCCCTAAACTAACATGCCCGAGACACATCAAATATCAAATAAATGAAAGTCAAAATAAGGTATATATTAGAAACAAGTGTAAATATTTCTTTATTTAGTGTGAAAGGATGTTAAATTTCATACGAGCGCCATGAAAAGGTAAATTGTTCTTATTTCTTAGCTTCCATTTCATGGATACATTTTTTATTCACATCAATTTCATAGGCTAGAGTGTTATCCTACCATCTCAAAGCTCCGGCCTATGTAGGTATACTACCAACCCGGTATTGTATTTTAGTTTGATATCTTTTATGACCCCATACCCATCCTGTGGGCGTAGTCAAAAGATTACAGAGGTCATAATGGGTCCAGGACTGGACCTCAAAGTTTGATAGCTGAGCAAGTTACAAAGGTAATGAACTCAGATGGTCACAATCATGACAAGTTACAAAGGTATTTGCAGATTACAGAGGTATATAAGGGTCCAGAGACTGGGCCCCAAAGTTTGATAGCTGAACAAGGTACAATGGTAATGAATTCACTAGTTACAAGGTAATGAATCATGTAAGTAAATTTACTTACGTCTGTACATGGTTGCAATCATGAACAAATTATAAAGTAATGAGCAATCTATTAGTCTACACCCAGCCACAACTGTAATGAGTTATTGGTGCAAATTTTAATTGTTGGGTCACACACACACACATATACATATACACATACATATACACACACACACATACATGTATATACATACACACACATACATGTATATACATACACACACATACATGTATATACATACACACATACACATACACACATGTATTGTTTATTTATTTACAGTAGATAAAACGCTGTCATTGAGGTGGTCATTAAGACCAAGTTCTGGTCGATCCTGCGTTAGCTAATTACAAAACAAATTCTACCAGTTCGTCCTAATTGATTTCTATTTAGAATGGACAAAAAATTGTGGAAGAGGACTATACTTGGTCTTAAGGGGCACGTAAGTACCCCTGTCTTCTGATAATGTTCATTTTCCACTATAATCTACCTTGTCCATAATTACTATCACATTTACTTTGTTTCGTAAGGTGAAGTCCAGGATCTTTCCTTAATTCATGGTATAACTTAAAAAATCTTTGAAGACAATTGTCGTTGTAGAAGTGTGAGCTTTGTTTACACCTCTTAATACTGTAGTTTATGTTAAACTAAGGATGCTAAATATAACACAAATAACCCACACAGAGGAAAAAGGAACTTACGACGACGTTTCAGTCCGACTGCCATTAACTAGCCACACACTAACACACAAAGTAAGGGAACCAGTATGCATACGAGGGAAGGACAGGGACGGATGAAAGAAAATAGAAAAATAAGTGAAGGAAGTAGATATAGTAGTGGAAGAAGCATTGCAGATAGTGGAGGTACCTACCCTCCAGGTAGGTAGTAGACCTGTATCTTAGTGGTAGAACACCAGGTTTGTACCTGAAGTCTTAGGGAGATCGGTTCTCAGGGTGGGATATAATTATCCCAATCTCTTTACTCCTGTGGTATAGAGAGTCAGCTTTCACAGCAACTTTTATTCTGAAGACTCCATCCATGATTAGCATTACAAATCATGCCTTGAAAATGCTGAGATTTACTCTTTACTAACCTGCACACGAAAATCACTGCCTATGAAAACAAAAGACTCGGCAGGAGATGCAACATTCCTCCAATGAAAAGCAGGGGCGCCACGAGTACATTGAGAGACAACACAATAAGTGTCCGGGGCCCAAGACTGTTCAACTGCCTCCCAGCATACATAAGGGGATTACCAATAGACCCCTGGCTGTCTTCAAGAAGGCACTGGACAGGCACCTAAAGTCAGTACCTGACCAACCAGGCTGTGGTTTGTACGTCAATTCCCGTGCGGCCAGCAGTAACAGCCTGGTTGATCAGACCCTGATCCACCATGCGGCCTGGTCTCAGACCGAGCCGCGGGGGCGTTGACCCCCGAAACCCTCTCCAGGTAATGATTACATGTTGGTTGGCTACATCAAAAACAGATTTAAGGTCAAGGAAGGTAGTGTATGAGCTGTCAGTGAGCAGAGTGAGAAAGGTGGTTATGCAATGGTGCACACTCCTTCCATGCATGAAACCATGCAACCGGGAGACAAAAATTGCTTAATTCTGTGCATGAGACGATTAAGAATTATCCTTTCGAATGTTTTACACAAGCAGCTGGTAAGAGATATTGGGCGAAATGAGTTTTGTTGATTGGTCTTAGGAATGAAAATAATGAGGCTGTTGGTCCAAGATTTAGGGAGCTCCCCAGTTACATAGTTCATGTTATATAATTCAAGTAAAGGATTACCTGGTACTCGACACAGCAATCTGAGTATATTGTTAATAATACCATCCTCCCTAGGCGACGTGGAGTTGCCCTTTGTTAGTGCTGCATCAAGTTCAAAGTTAGTGAAGGGAAAGTTACAGTCATGTTCCTTGCTGAGCATAAACAAGTGAGTCTCTCCCTTTCATCATATTTGTCCATTAATTTCGCATTAAAGTTTTGTCTTTGAGTAGAGTAACGGTTTAGGATAGGATACTTAAGCTGGAAAGGAATGCAGCGGAACAATTAACAAAGGATTTGGCTTCAGTAAGTTCTTTTCTGTGTTAATGAAGCACAGACATTACATCATCAGCTGGCTAGCAATTTTTTCTCGATTTTGTAGTGATGAAGTATGCGAAGAGATGATTAATCTTGTAACACTACCTGAGCGTACCACTGGGGTTGTAACACTACCTGAGCGTACCACTGGGGTTGTAACACTACCTGAGCGTACCACTGGGGTTGTAACACTACCTGAGCGTACCACTGGGGTTGTAACACCTGAGCGTACCACTGGGGTTGTAACCTACCTGAGCGTACCACTGGGGTTGTAACTCTACCTGGGCGTACCACTGGGGTTGTAACTCTACCTAAGCGTACCACTGGGGTTGTAACACTACCTGAGCGTACCACTGGGGTTGTAACACTACCTGAGGTACCACTGGGTTGTAACACTACCTAGGCGTACCACTGGGTTTGTAACACTACCTGGGCGTACCACTGGGGTTGTAAACTGAAGTGTACCACTGGGTTGTAACACTACCTGAGCGTACCACTGGGGTTGTAACACCTGAGCGTACCACTGGGGTTGTAACACTACCTGAGCGTACCACTGGGGTTGTAACACTACCTGAGCGTACCACTGGGGTTGTAACACTACCTGGCGTACCACTGGGGTTGTAACACTACCTGAGCGTACCACTGGGGTTGTAACACTACCTGAGCGTACCACTGGGGTTGTAACACTACCTGAGGTACCACTGGGGTTGTAACACTACCTGAGCGTACCACTGGGGTTGTAACACTACCTGAGCGTACCACTGGGGTTGTAACACTACCTGAGCGTACCACTGGGGTTGTAACACTACCTGAGCGTACCACTGGGGTTGTAACACTACCTGAGCGTACCACTGGGTTGTAACACTACCTGAGCGTACCACTGGGGTTGTAACACTACCTGAGCGTACCACTGGGGTTGTAACACTACCTGAGCGTACCACTGGGGTTGTAACACTACCTGAGCGTACCACTGGGGTTGTAACACTACCTGAGCGTACCACTGGGGTTGTAACACTACCTGAGCGTACCACTGGGGTTGTAACACTACCTGAGTGTACCACTGGGGTTGTAACACTACCTGAGCGTACCACTGGGGTTGTAACACTACCTGAGCGTACCACTGGGGTTGTAACACTACCTGAGCATACCACTGGGGTTGTAACACTACCTGAGTGTACCACTGGGATAGTAACACTACCTGAGCGTACCACTGGGGTTGTAACACTACCTGGCGTACCACTGGGGTTGTAACACTACCTGAGCGTACCACTGGGGTTGTAACACTACCTGAGCGTACCACTGGGGTTGTAACACTACCTGAGCGTACCACTGGGGTTGTAACACTACCTGAGCGTACCACTGGGGTTGTAACACTACCTGAGCGTACCACTGGGGTTGTAACACTACCTGAGCGTACTACTGGGGTTGTAACACTACCTGAGCGTACCACTGGGGTTGTAACACTACCTGAGCGTACCACTAGGGTTGTAACACTACCTAAGCGTACCACTGGGGTTGTAACACTACCTGAGCGTACCACTGGGGTTGTAACACTACCTGAGCGTACCACTGGGGTTGTAACACTACCTGAGCGTACCACTGGGGTTGTAACACTACCTGAGCGTACCACTGGGGTTGTAACACTACCTGAGCGTACCACTGGGGTTGTAACCTACCGGGAGCGTACCACTGGGGTTGTAACACTACCTGAGCGTACCACTGGGGTTGTAACACTACCTGAGCGTACACTGGGTTGTAACACTACCTGAGGCGTACCACTGGGGTTGTAACACTACCTGAGCGTACCACTGGGGTTGTAACACTACCTGAGCGTACCACTGGGGTTGTAACACTACCTGAGCGCACCACTGGGTTGTAACACTACCTGAGCGCACCACTGGGGTTGTAACACTACTGAGCGTACCACTGGGGTTGTAACACTACCTGAGCGTACCACTGGAGGTTGTAACACTACCTGAGCGTACCACTGGGGTTGTAACACTACCTGAGCGTACCACTGGGGTTGTAACACTACCTGAGCGTACCACTGGGGTTGTAACACTACCTGGCGACCACTGGGTTGTAACACTACCGGGAGCGTACCACTGGTTGTAACACTACCTGAGCGTAAACGAGTTGTAACACTACCTGAGCGTACCACTGGGTTGTAACACTACCTGAGCGCACCACTGGGTTGAACACTACCTGGAGCACCACTGGGGTTGTAACACTGACCTGAGCGTACCACTGGGGTTTACAACCTGAGGACCTGGTGTTGTAACAGCATTGACGATACCACTGTGGTTGTACAACAGAGGTACCACTGGGGTTTAACACACCTGATGACGTAAGGTTACAACAGATGGTGCACCAGCATGACTGGTAAGGTTACAACAGATGGTGACCAGGCATGATTGTAAGGTTACAACAGATGTCTATTCGAAATGAATTCGGTAAGGTTACAACAGATGGTGCACCCAGCATGATTGGTAAGGTTACAACAGATGGTGCACCCACCATGATTGGTAAGGTTACAACAGATGGTGCACCCACCATGATTGGTAAGGTTACAACAGATGGTGCACCCAGCATGATGGTAAGGTTACAACAGATGGTGCACCCAGCATGAATTGGTAAGGTTACAACAGATGGTGCACCCAGCATGATTGGAAAGGGTTACAACAGATGGTGCACCCAGCATGATTGGTAAGGTTACAACAGATGGTGCACCCAGCATGACTGGTAAGGTTACAACAGATGGTGCACCCAGCATGATTGGTAAGGTTACAACAGATGGTGCACCCAGCATGATTGGTAGGGTTACAACAGATGGTGCACCCAGCATGATTGGTAAGGTTACAACAGATGGTGCACCCAGCATGATTGGTAAGGTTACAACAGATGGTGCACCCAGCATGATTGGTAAGGCTACAACAGATGGTGCACCCAACATGATTGGTAAGGTTACAACAGATGGTGCACCCAGCATGATTGGTAAGGCTACAACAGATGGTGCACCCAACATGATTGGTAAGGCTACAACAGATGGTGCACCCAGCATGATTGGTAGGTTACAACAGATGGTGCACCCAACATGATTGGTAAGGTTACAACAGATGGTGCACCCAACATGATTGGTAAGGTTACAACAGATGGTTCACCCAGCATGATTGGTAAGGCTACAACAGATGGTGCACCCAGCATGATTGGTAAGGTTACAACAGATGGTGCACCCAGCATGATTGGTAAGGTTACAACAGATGGTGCACCCAGCATGATTGGTAAGGAATCAGGATTTGTAAATCTGTTTGCAAAAGATGTTGGTGATCCACTGATAGTCTATCTCTGCATCATACACGAGGCTTTATGTGCAACAGCTGGTCTAACAGAACTTCAGAAGTGATGCAACAATCACCAAGATTGTTAATTACATTTCTGCACGAGCTTTGAATAAAAGACAATTTCAGAATTTATTGAAGGAAGTGGATTCAGTGTACAAAGGACTAACAATGTACAACAATGTTCGTTGGCTTAGTCGAGGTTTTGTTTTGAAACGATTTGTTGAATGTCTGGATGAGATAAATCCTTTTTGAGTAACCAACAATTGTCTTATAAAGAAATGTCTGATATCGTGTGAGTTTGTAAACTGGTGGTTTTTTCAGATTTTGCGAACATTTAAATGATTTGAACATTAAATTACAGGGCTCTGGTAAAACACTTGATGTTGTTTGATTACAGAAAGACATTTGAAATGAAGCTAGGGGTTTTTAAGAGGGATATAGATAGTGAGAGGTTTATATACTTTCCAAACCTAAAGAGATACATCAATGATCTCCCCAAGGATGACACAACAGACAGCCAATGTCTTCAAGCACTATTTTTAAACATCATTGAGTCAACTGTTGAGCAGTTCTCTACAAGATTTGCTAAGTTCACATAACTTAAAGAGACTGCAAAATTCATTAAGTTTCCAGACAGTATAAAACTGGATGAATTAAACTTGCAAATGTTTTCATGGATAGATATGGATGATTTTGAAATGCAGTTGATTGAATTTCAAAGTAGCTCAATTTGGAGACAGAAATTTGTTGACCTTAGAGCTAACTTGGAAAATATTGAAAAGGAGCGATTAGAGACGGGAGTAACAGAGAGAAATGTGGAAAACGAGGTATTAAGAACTTGGAATAGTATTCCACAAAATTTTGTCTGTGTGAAGAACCTTGCAACAACATTACTATCCGTTTTTTCATCTACTTATTCTGGATCATTTTCTATGATGAACTTTGTTAAGTCGTAATAGTAGTAACCTTACTGATGACACTAGCAGCGCTGCCACCTAAAGTCATGATGACACTACCACAAGTCATCATTGATGCACCACCACAAGTCATCATTGATGCACCACCACAAGTCATCAGTGATGCACCACCACAAGTCATCAGTGATGCACCACCACAAGTCATCAGTGATGCACCACCACAAGTCATCTGTGATGCACCACCACAAGTCATCATTGATGCACCACCACAAGTCATCATTGATGCACCACCACAAGTCATCAGTAATGCACCACCACAAGTCTCATTGATGGTAAATAAATAAAAGGTCCACAATTTTTCTCTCTCAAGTTTTGATTTGATGTTTTCTGCTAAAATGGTAAATATTCACTTGTGTTTAATATTTAGTTTTGTAGGTAAAATAATTATTCTGTATTTTCTCTGTGATTTTTATGTATCATTCTTAAGGGATTAAAAATCAATAAAATAATATCTTTAATTTTATATTCTTTTGTTGTATTTTAGTTAAGTAAAACGATTATGTCATTAAGAATTGTAATGTATTGGAAAAACATGAAAAACCTAATTGATCTAATAAATCAAATTATTGTTTACTCTTTTGCGTTTTTAAATGGTGTCTTGACAGTTACAATAGGACCCATGGACACAATACTAGACACAAAAATCTCTATGATATTTCCCGTGTCAGGTTAAATTTTTTCAAAAACTCAATGTACATAAAAGGACCCAAAATCTGGAACTCTCCTCCAGAAATCTCCAGAACCACTGGTTCAGCATTTTTAAAACTATAAATCACCTTATATTCTTAACCTATCCCAGCCCATCATAAATAAATGTGTAAAAACAAATGTGCATTTGCTCAATATCAAGAACTTAGTTAAAACATTATAATCAATATATACTTACTCTCAACATCTGTAATCCTCTTAAATGTTAATCATTCCATTGTTCCACCTTGGGTTAATAATCAAAACTGTAATTCTTCTCAACCAAACTTATTAAAGCCAATAGCATGAACTAATAGAATATTCAGGGTTTTTTTGTATTCCTGTAACTCACCTAATGACCATATGTACAATTACTGCACTGTTATTGCCTAAATTTAAACTTAACTTAGTTAAGTTTGCCCGAAATGCTCTGCATATAAAGGGCTTTGGCATGTACAACCAATTGTTATACTCCTTTGTATCATCTAAAATAAAATTAAATTTTTATTATTATTATTATTATTATTATTATTATTATTATTATTATTATTATTATTATTATTACTATACTTCGCTGCATTACACTGCAGGCCGCAACAACTTGAATAATTGGTATTACCTGGACTTAACCTGGACAGTTTCGGCGGTCAACGCCCTCACGGCTCAGTCTGAAACCAGGCCTCGTGGTTTATCGGGATGATCCCCCAGGCTGTTGCTGCTGACCACACTCGGCTGGTCGGTCTGACCCTTAGGTGCATGTTCAGTGCTTCTTTAAAACAACCAGGGGGGCTATTGGAATCCCCTTATGTATGCTGGGGGGCAGTTGAACAGTCTTCCCCTGTTATTTTGTCTCTCAGTGTACTCGTGGGGCCCCCCTTTTTATGGGAAATGTTGCATCTCCCGCCGATCTTTTTTACATAAAAAGTGTTTTTTTTCAAGTTTGGTACTAATCCCAGGGTTTTCAAGTGCATATTTATGTATCTCTCCCTTTCCGGAAATAAAATCAAAGTTTTTTCCCTTCCCAAAATTTTGGTGTTATTGTTTTTGCTGGTAAAGTTCTTTGTACACTCTCCAGGTCATGAATTTCGCCTGCCATGAAGGGGCAGTGTACAGCAGTATTCCATCCTAGAGAGAATAAGCAATTTGAAGAGAATCATCATGGGCTTGGCGTCCCTAGTTTTTTAAGGTTCTCATTATCCATCCTATAATTTTTCTAGCAGATGAGGTAAATACATTGTTGTGGTCTTTGAAGGTGAGATCCTCTGACATTATCACTCCCAGGTCCTTCACATTAGTTTTTAACTCTATTGTGTGGCTAGAATTTGTTGTATTCCCTGATACTGTCTTAATTTCCTCATGTTTTTTCATATCTGGGTAGTTGAAATTTCTCTTCATTGAAATCCATATTATTTTCAGCTGCCCATTTGAAGATTTGGTTGATGTCCGCTTGGAGTCTTGCGGTGTCTTGGATGGAGGACATTGTCAGGGGAATGCAGGTGTAATTCGAAAAGGAAAACAGGGAGCTATAGCTTACTTCTCTGTCTATGTCAGATATGAGGATGAGGAACTGGATGGGAGCGAGTACTGTGCCTTGTGGAACAGAGATCTTCACCGTAGCTGCCTCAGACTTTACTTATTGTTTTTTTCTTTGTTAGGAAATTATAGATCCATCTACCAACTTTTCCTGTTATTCCTTTATCACGCATTTTGTGTGCTATTACACCATGGTCACACTTGTCAAAGGCTTTCACAAAGTCTGTATATTACTACATCTGCGTTTTGTTTATCCTCTAAAGCATCCAGAACCTTATCATAATGATTCATTAGCTGGTACAGGCAGGAGCGACCTGCTCTAAACCCGTGTTGCCCTGGGTTGTGTCATAGATGGTATTTAGGTGGTTGGCGATCTTGCTTCTTAGAACCCTTTCAAAGATTTTTATGAAATGGGATGTTATCGATCTGTAGTTCTTTGCAATTGCTTTACTGCCATCTTTGTAGAGTGGGGCTATGTCTGTTGTTTTTAGTGAGTGTGGGATGACCCCTGTGTCCATGCTCCCTCTTCATAGAATGCTGAAGGCATATGATGGGCTTCTTACAGTTCTTGATGAACACGGAGTTCCATGAGTCCTGGCCTGGGGCAGAGTGCATGGGCATGTTATTTATTACCTTTTCGAAGTCTTGTGGTCTTAGGATAATATCAGAGATTTTTGAAATGACTAAATTTTGGGTCTCGGTCATAAAAAAAATAATTTAGAATGTCGACTCTTAGTCTGGTTAAGAGCTCGCTGAACACCGAGTGGTGCTGGCACTTTAGAATCTCACTCATTTCTTTGCTGTCATCAGTGTAGGTCCCATCTCGTCTAAGCAGGGGTCCAATACTGGATGTTGCTTTACCATAAGATTTGGCATAAGAGAAAAAGTATTTTGGGTTTCTTTTAATTTCATTGATGGCTTTAATTTCTTCCTGAGATTCTTGTCTCCTGTAAGATTCTATAAGCTTAAGTTGGATATTTGATATTTCTCTGACCAGTGCTTCCCTTCGTATTTCAGATATATTGGCCCCTCTCAGCAGCTCTGTGATTCTTTGCCTTCGCCTGTATAGGAAGCGTCTCTCTCTCTTTCTAGTTTACATCTTCTCATTCTTTATCTTAAAGGAATGTACCTTAAGCAGACCTCAAGTGCCACAGAGTTAATTTTTTCTAGGCGAAGGTTCAGATGCGTGTTGTTTAGGATATATTCCCAGCTTGTTTCATTTAGGACATGCTTGACTTGTTCCCATTGTATGTTTTTGTTACTGAAGTTGAATTTTCTAAAGGCACCCTCATAACTTATCACATTTTGCTTGTCAGGAGCCCTGTGCTTATATGTCTATACCTCTATTATGTTGTGATCTGAGTGTATTGTCTTTGATACGGTTGTATTACGTATCAGATCGTCATTGTTAGTGAAGATGAGGTCCAGTGTATTTTCTAGTCTTGTAGGCTCTAATATTTGCAGGTTTATGGTGAATATAGTGCAGAGATTTAACAGCTCGTGTGTGTGTGTGTGAATTTTCATCTGAGCAACAAATATGTTTGGGGCAGGAGTTGAGAGACTTTCCAGACAGTTATCAATTTTCAAAATCTGTTCCTGGAATTTCTAGGAAGCTGCATCTGGTATACAACCACAATGACAAAGTTTTGGTTTTCGATCTTTACTCCCAAAACTTCATCTACATCATTTGAGGTGTTTAGTAGTTCTGAGCAAATGAACGACTCTGTGATGTACCAGCCAACCCCTCCCTTGTTGCCTGTTTAGTCTGTCACATCTGAATAGGTTATAACCTGAGATCCATAATTCGTTGTCAAAAATTATCCTTTATGTGGGTCTCTGTGAAAGCTGCAAACATTGCATTTGACTCTGTTGATGGCAGATGTTGCAGGTGTATGGAATAGGAGGTAGGTTACTGAAAGCAGTGAAGAGTTTTTATGAGGATAGTGAGGCTCAGGTTAGAGTATGTAAGAGAGAGGGAGATTATTTCCCAGTAAAAGTAGGCCTTAGACAAGGATGTGTGATGTCACCGTGGTTGTTCACTATGTTTATAGATGGGGTTGTAATGCGAGGGTCTTGGGAAGAGGTTAAAAGATAAAGAATCAAATACAAAGTAGGAGTTGTCACAGTTGCTTTTTGCTGATGACACTGTGCTTTTGGGAGATTCTGAAGAGAAGTTGCAGAGGTTGGTGGATGAATTTGGTAGGGTATGTAAAAGAAGAAAATTGAAAGTGAATATAGGAAAGAGTAAGGTGATGAGGATAACAAAAAGATTAGGTGACGAAACATTGGATATCAGATTGGAGGGAGAGAGTATGGAGGAGGTGAATGTATTCAGATATTTGGGAGTGGACATGTCAGCAGATGGGTCTATGAAGGATGAGGTGAATCATAGAATTGATGAGGGGAAAAGGGTGAGTGGTGCACTTCGGAGTCTGTGGCGACAAAGAACTTTGTCCGTGGAAGTAAAGAGGGGAATGTATGAGAATATAGTTATACCAACACTCTTATATGGGTGTGAAGCATGGGTGATGAATGTTGCAACGAGAAGGCTGGAGGCAGTGGAGATGTCATGTCTGAGGGCAATGTGTGGTGTGAATATAATGCAGAGAATTCGTAGTTTGGAAATTAGGAGGAGGTGCGGGATTACCAAAACTATTATCCAGAGGGCTGAGGAAGGGTTGTTGAGGTGGTTTGGACATGTAGAGAGGGTGGAACGAAACAGAATGGCTTCGAGAGTGTATAAATCTGTTTTGGAGGGAAGGCGGGGTAGGAGTTGGCCTAGAAAAGGATGGAGGGAGGGGGTAAAGGAGGTTTTGTGTGCGAGGGGCTTGGACTTCCAGCAAGCGTGCGTGAGCGTGTTAGATAGGAGTGAATGGAGACAAATGGTTTTTAATACTTGACGTACTGTTGGAGTGAGAGCAAAGTAACATTTATGAAGGGATTCAGGGAAACCGGCAGGCCGGACTTGAGTCCTGGAGATGGGAAGTACAGTGTCTGCACTCTGAAGGAGGGGTGTTAATGTTTCAGTTTTATAACTGTAGTGTAAAGCACCCCTCTGGCAAGAGAGTGATTAACTGAATGATGAAAGATATTCTTTTTCGGGCCACCCTGCCTTGGTGGGAATCAGCCGATGTGTTAATAAAAAATAAAAAAAATAAATGTATATATATATATATAGGGGCGTTAGGCGGGATCAACCAGACATCCCTTCGAAAAATTCTCTCCTATTCATCAATCAATCATATATCATGGATGTTAATCGCCATATTAATTAACGAGACTTCGTGAATAATCTATTTTTTCTTATACGCATTAATTTCCACCTCAGTGGCCCTATATTTCTTATCTACCCAGTCTTATTTTTTCCCCCACTTAATCAACTCTAATACAACGCCGCTTTCTAAAATTGTTTCGGTCTTAAGACTCTACTCCCTAGGCGGGATGCCGCCTTCTCAGGGTTTATTCCCAAGTGGATTGTCACCCAAGAAATAATTACCGCCTCATTTTTTTTTGCGCTTCTTGTTCTCCTACTTTCCTCCTTAGTTACCCTTTACTTTTATATTCGACTGACCTTGATCTCCGTTTCAATCTCAAATTCCCAAAGAAAATGAAGACTTACCTCTTTTTACCCCGTGACCCCTATCTCCCACCCGATGGTTTCGGCAATAAATTTATTAGGACTCTTAATTCCCTCTGTACTCCTAATTATTTAAGATTTTAAGTTAATTTAAACTAACATCCTTCAAAGCTGTCAAAAAAAGTTGAACCTTTTAAATCTTGTACCTACTAATAAGAAAGCTCTACGCCCCTATTTAGATTTACAATCTAACGCCTAACATCTCAGCCACCTTATTCTACAAGTTAGATAAGACCAATACCCCTTTTATAAAAACTACATTCCACGGAATACCATGTAATATTAAAACAAAATACTCACCCACCTTACCAGAACAACAAGAATAAAAAGAGCTAGCAAATAAACCATGTTGCCTTAGAGAGTATATATATAAAGTGTATGAGGCCCTAAAAAAGGATAGAGCTCCAACCCCTAACATGACCAACTTTCTCCACCTAACCACCCTAATAATCAGCCTAATCTCCCCTATCAAATTTAATGTTGGCGGGGCCGCCATGTTCCCCACTACTAATAAAAATCACCAAAATCCTATGCTAGGCATAAAACTCAATAACCCCTTACTAATTATTAAACTCCGGCTTCCTAAGCGCTCATACACTATATTAGCTAAACAAAACAAACCCGAAGAGCATAAACCATGACCGACTATAACTACCAGTGCCCCGTTCAAGCCTCATCTCCTTATAGAAACTAAGCCCCCAAGCACCAATCCCATATGTGCTACTGAAGAATAAGCAATTAAAGATTTTATATCCGCCTGACGAAGACATATCAACCTAATAACTACACCCCCTAAAATTCCTAATCTCATTCATACCCATGAAAATATTTTATTGACCTCAGAGAATATCCTTAAAACCCGGATTAAGCCGTACCCCCCCAACTTTAACAATACCCCTGCCAAAATTATCGACCCTGATACAGGAGCTTCTACATGCGCCTTCGGCAACCACAAGTGAAACAAAAATAAAGGTAATTTTACCATAAATGCAAATACAGTACAAAAATACCATAAAATATTTACAGACGGGCCCCCGATAGGGCCCGCTAATAAACCCATATTTAGGCTACCCGACAAGCTATACAACCTAAGCAAGGATACTAACAAGGGAAGCGAAGCGAATAAAGTATAAAATAGTATATACACCCCCGCCTGGATTCGCTCAGGCTGATAGCCTCACCCTAAAATTAATACAAGCATTGGAATTAATGACCTCTCAAAACTAATGTAAAACATCAAATAATTTACAGACCTAAAAGTCAAAACTAAAACTACTAACAAGCCTAAATTCACTAACAAAAACCCAGAAGAAAAATTACTAGTTTTTGACCCTCTCCTCCTATATACCATTAGTATAACAATTCAAACACTCAACACAATCAAAACGTAACTTAAATAATCTACCCCCATTATATGCCCTAAACAAAAAAAATAAAAATCATGCCTAACCATAAATAATGTAATAAAACATATTACTAGTAAACCTATTTGAATTAAATTTCAATTCATTACAAATCTTATTAATACTATATTCAATACTAAAAACTTTAACATATCAAAATACCAAATCTACTAAAATAGTCATTACCATGGGAGCGAACAACAGAAACCAATAAAGAAAGCCCGAGGGCTCCCTCGCAAGCAGTTATAACTAAAAAAAATATTACAAATACTACTTCCAGCCCGACCCCTCTTATATTGACTCTCACCATTCCAAAAATACTCAACATTACAAATTCTAAGCCTAATAAAACATTAAGTAAGTGTTTATGATTAGAAATAAATGCCCCGAGCCCACAAATCGCTACAATTATAAAACTAATAACTTCTACCCTGTTCATCATCATTAACTGTAAAAACCTTACAACCAAAACTTAAATGCACTCACCCCTAATAAATGACCTCACCTTTACGAAAATCACATCCATTATTTAAATTAGCCAACTCGGCATTTATCGACATACCAATCCCAAGGAATATCTCAACTCTATGAAACTTCGGCTCATTACTAGGGCTGTGCCTAATCTCCCAAATTGCGACGGGGCTTTTCCTTTCTATTCACTTCTCCTCCCACATCGACCTTGCTTTCGCAAATGTAGCTCATATTTGCCGGGACGTAAATTACGGATGACTATTTCGAACTATCCATGCAAATGGAGCTTCGTTTTTCTTCATCTGTATTTACTCTCATATTGGACGAGGAATTTACTATGAATCCTATAATATATTCCACGCATGAATAATCGGGGTAATCATTTTATTCCTAACTATGGCCTCAGCCTTTCTAGGCTATGTGCTGCCCTGGGGGCAAATATCTTTTTGAGGTGCTACAGTAATTACAAACCTATTCTCAGCTATCCCTATATTGGGACAGACCTGGTACAATGAATTTGGGGGGTTTTGCGGTAGATAATGCTACCCTGACACGATTTTTTACCTTCCATTTCCTACTACCTTTCCTAATTGCAGCAGCGACTCTCGTCCACATTCTTTTCATCCACCACTCGGGTGCCAACAACCCCTTAGGGTTGGCCCAATCGCCAGATAAAATCCCCTTCCACCCCTACTTTACATTCAAAGACATTGTAGGGTTCTTGATCATATTTTTCTTATTAATTCTTTTGGCACTCCTAGACCCTTATCTACTAGGAGACCCCGATAACTTCACCCCGCTAACCCTTTAGTTACTCCCATTCATATTCAACCAGAGTGGTATTTTCTCTTTGCGTATGCAATTCTTCGGTCTATCCCTAACAAACTAGGAGGGGTTATCGCCCTAGTCCTTTCGGTGGCTATTCTATTCCTGTTGCCCTTTACCTCCGTATCAAAATTTCAAAGACTAGCTTTTTACCCCATGAATCAAATCTTATTCTGATTCTTGGTCTCTGTTATCCTCTTGTTAACATGAATTGGGGCCCGTCCTGTCGAAGACCCTTATATCATTACAGGGCAGACCCTTACTCTCCTGTATTTCTCCTACTATATACTCAACCCTGTAATTATCCTTTTAACGGATTCCCTTCTTAAATGGGTATTTAGTTTATTTAAAACGAATGTTTTGAAAACATTTAAAGGATTATATATCCAATCCCCAGTACCAACTAATTTTTTTAATTTTAAATTAAAAATAGTTTTAACCCTATAAAAAAAACTAAAAAATTGAGAGACAGAGGAAGAAACCTCTTCCAAGCCATATACATTAGCTTATCGTATCGTAAACGAGGGAGAGTCCCTCGTACCCAAATAAATAAAAATCTAACCATCACCAACTTTATATAAAATCCAAGTCTTAGAACACTCCCACCTAAAAACAATAAAATTGACACCCCTCTTATAAATAAAATTCTAACGTATTCAGCTATAAAAATTAACACGAAGCCCCCACTTCTATACTCTGTATTAAATCCCGATACTAATTCCGATTCGCCCTCCGCGAAATCAAAAGGTGTGCGATTTATTTCAGCAAGACAAGAACCCAATCAAACTATAGAAAGAGGAATTGTCACCCAAAAAAATCACATGCTTTCCTGGTATAATCTTAGATCCCCGAACCTAAAACTCCCCGTCAAAAAAATATAAGACAATAAAATTAAAGCCAACCTCACCTCATAAGAAATTGTTTGGGCCACTGCTCGAAGACTCCCTAACAAGGAGTACTTGCAATTAGAAGATCAACCTGCCCCCATTAAAGGGTATACCCCTAACCTTAAGCAACATAAAAAAAACAATATACTTATATCAAAGTCTACCAGCCCTAACTCATACGGGATAACACTCCATATAATTAAAGCAATAAATAAACTAAAAATAGGAGATAAATAATAAGGCAAAAAATTTGACACTAAAGGAACCCTTTGTTCCTTAACAAATAACTTTACCGCATCTGAAAAGGGCTGTAACAACCCCAAGATACCTAATTTATTGGGCCCCTTTCGAATTTGGATGTAACCTAAAATCTTTCGTTCAAGAAGGGTTACAAACGCTACGCCCACTAAAACACAAATCATTAATATTAAATACCTCACAACCATAATAATCACAGCAGGATACCTCTACCTTTACTTATAGAGTCAACTTCTATATAATTAAATTCTAAATTTAACGCATATCTCTGCCAAAGTAAAGTAATTCTAGGTGCACTTTCCAGTACACCTACTATGTTACGACTTATTCCACCTTAAACGGAAGCGACGGGCGATATGTACATATTTTAGTTCTCATATCATGTTAACTTATTAAATTCACATTACAATTAAATCCTCCTTCATAGCAATCATTCAGCCACTAATACGTTTAAATAAATTTTATTGTAACCCATTTCTTCTTACCTATAAGCTGCACCTTGATCTAATATATCTGACTTCACATATTACAATAACTCTCTCAATAAAGGTTATCTAATAATGACGGTATACAAACTGAAAAACAAAAGTAAGTAAGATTCTTCGTGTAGTATCGTTTACAGAACAGGTTCCTCTAACAAGACTAAAATACCGCCAAATTCTTTGAATTTAAAGCTCATAACTACTAATATTCAAGTCAATTTATTTCTTCTAAGTATAGCAAGGTATCTAATCTTGTTTTATACCTTAATTTTTCAAGCCTCCATTAATTTAAACCCTAATCTCAATTTAATTCTAATAAACCAATTCTACCTGCCATTAAATCAAATCTACAATTAACTTCTAAACACTCATTATAACTCTCACCGAAATATCTTTATTAGACTTTTAAGTCTAACCGCGACTGCTGGCACAAAATTTAGTCAAGTCTCTTTAAATTTACTAAATCAAACCTCCGCCCAATCTTTAAAACTCCACACTGCGACCTTATTTAACGTGCCGTAATTTCCAATATAAAAACCTTAAACATTTATACCCGATCTCACTAATATATGCATGTGCTAATAATTTAAAAACAAAAACTTAAGCAAGAATCAAACTTTAAATTTAAAGATAAGCATAAATACATTATAGCACCCAATAACCCCTAAAAACTTATCAAGAATTACTCAATAATCAGTAACCTTCCCTCCAAAGTGTGGTGCCTGATTAAAGGATAGTTTTGATAGAACTAATCAAGTAGGAACCCTACCCACACTAACTAAGCTTTAGTAATCATTACATCTTCAAATTTGCAATTTGACGTCTTTTTTCCACTATAAAGCCACGCAACGATGATTTTTTTCAACAAATCATAAAGATATTGGAACCTTATATTTCGTCTTCGGGGCCTGATCAGGCATAGTGGGTACCTCATTAAGATTAATTATCCGAGCAGAACTAGGGCAGCCGGGGAGATTAATTGGAGATGATCAAATCTACAATGTAATCGTAACCGCCCATGCCTTCGTGATAATTTTCTTCATAGTTATACCAATTATAATTGGTGGATTTGGAAATTGATTAGTTCCCCTAATGCTAGGGGCCCCAGATATAGCCTTCCCGCGAATAAATAACATAAGATTCTGACTCCTCCCCTTCTCACTCACACTACTATTAACAAGGGGAATAGTAGAAAGTGGAGTAGGGACAGGATGAACTGTCTACCCGCCCCTAGCGGCAAGAATTGCCCATGCGGGAGCCTCAGTTGACCTGGGAATTTTTTCTCTTCATTTGGCGGGGGTATCTTCTATTCTAGGTGCCGTAAATTTTATAACTACGGCAATCAATATACGAACAAGAGGTATGACCATAGACCGGATGCCTCTTTTTGTCTGATCAGTATTCATTACAGCCGTGTTGTTATTATTATCCCTCCCGGTTCTAGCCGGGGCTATTACTATACTACTTACAGATCGAAATTTAAATACAACATTCTTTGACCCGGCGGGAGGGGGGGATCCTGTCCTGTATCAACACTTGTTCTGATTCTTTGGGCACCCAGAGGTCTACATTCTCATTCTCCCAGCTTTTGGCATAGTCTCCCATATTGTCACACAAGAGTCCGGCAAAAAAGAAGCCTTCGGGACTTTAGGAATAATCTATGCCATGACAGCAATCGGGATCTTAGGTTTCCTAGTATGGGCCCACCATATATTTACAGTGGGCATAGATGTTGACACCCGTGCATATTTTACATCCGCAACTATAATTATTGCCATTCCCACCGGAATTAAAATCTTTAGATGACTGAGAACCCTACAAGGATCTCAATTCTCCTATTCGCCGTCCCTCCTCTGGACCTTAGGGTTTATTTTTCTATTTACGGTAGGCGGTCTAACGGGAGTAATTTTAGCCAACTCGTCAATTGATATTATTCTCCACGATACCTATTATGTTGTGGCGCACTTTCACTATGTGCTATCCATGGGGGCAGTCTTTGGAATCTTTGGCGGAATTGTTCACTGATTCCCCCTTTTTACCGGACTCTCACTCAGGCCGAGGTGACTTAAACCCCACTTCTTTGCCATATTCTTAGGAGTAAACCTAACCTTCTTCCCCCAACACTTCCTGGGACTTAATGGTATACCACGACGATACTCTGACTACCCCGATGCTTACACATCATGAAATATCGTCTCATCAATCGGGTCCCTAATCTCCTTAGTAGCAGTATTATGATTTATAATCATTGTCTGAGAAGCCTTTATATCCAAACGCCAAATCACGTCGCCATATTTTCTACCACCTTCAATCGAGTGGCAGCACCCCCACCCCCCCGCAGACCATAGTTATTCAGAAATCCCACTAATCTCCAACTATCTAAAATGACAGATAGATGTATAGGATTTAAGCTCCTACCAGGAAGAAAATTCTTCTTTTAGAAATGCCAATATGAGGATCTTTAGGGCTCCAAGATAGAGCCTCCCCGCTAATAGAACAGCTCACATACTTTCACGATCATGCCATACTAATCCTTATCCTTATCACCACCTTAGTGGGCTATATTCTAATCAACTCAGCCTCTAATTTATTTATTAATCGTTTTCTTCTTGAAAATCAAGAAATCGAAATCATTTGAACAATCCTGCCCGCTATCATCTTAATTTTTATTGCAATGCCGTCCCTACGCCTTCTCTATTTACTAGATGAAACAAACAATTCAGGTGTAACTATTAAAACCATTGGCCACCAATGGTATTGATCCTATGAATACTCAGACTTCTTAAATATTGAATTCGATTCATATATATTACCATACGATAATAGTGTACCCTCAAATTTTCGCCTCCTAGATGTCGACAACCGGGTCGCTATCCCACTTAATACCCAGATCCGCCTCATTATCTCGGCAGCAGATGTCATTCACTCTTGAACAATTCCTGCCCTGGGGGTGAAAGCAGATGCCATCCCCGGCCGACTAAATCAAATTAGATTTTTAATTAACCGACCGGGTTTATTTTATGGTCAATGTTCGGAAATCTGTGGAGCTAATCACAGATTTATGCCCATCCTAATTGAAAGAATCTCAGTAGATTCTTTCCTTAACTGAATTTCCGAAAACTCAGAGAGCTCGTCCTAATGACATTAAAACCAACTTTAGATAACTTTTCAAGTGTAGGTCTTTTAAACCTAAAAAAGTATTTTTAATACTTCTAGAGAACTAAAAATTAGTTAATCTAAATAACGTTAGTTTGTCAGACTAAAATAATCTAATCCTGATATTTTTATATGCCCCAAATAAGACCCCTTCTCTGATTAAATTTATTTTTCTTCTTTATCCTAGGATATGCTTTATTCCTTACCTTAAATTATTTTTGTGTCCACCCCACCAAAATTAAAACACTTAAAATTCAACTTCTTACCCAAGAAAAATCGTGAAAATGATAACCAGATTATTTTCTATTTTTGAACCCTCTTCAAGACTCCTTTCTCTAAATCTAAACTGACTCTCTACATTCCTGGGATTTCTATTCATCCCTATTTTTTACTGAACAGTCCCCACCCGATGGGTGTTACTCTGATCTAAAATTATTTCTACACTGCACGAAGAATTCAAAACAATCTTAGGACCTACTAATTTAGGCCTATCTTTAATATTCGTCTCTTTATTCAGGTTCATCCTCTTTAATAACGCCCTAGGACTACTACCTTATATTTTCACCAGATCGAGACACTTGGCTATAACCTTGACCTTGGCGCTGCCGCTATGGTTGTCCTTTGTCCTATTTGGGTGATTTAACCACACTCAACACATACTAGCACATTTAGTGCCCCAGGGTACCCCTGGGCTTCTAATACCTTTCATAGTCTTAATTGAGACAATTAGAAATATTATCCGGCCGGGTACGTTAGCCATCCGGCTAGCCGCGAATATAATTGCGGGCCACCTTTTACTTACATTGCTAGGAAATATAGGGCCGATGCTCCCAATAAAACTACTAACCCTCCTGGTCGTAGCCCAAATCCTCCTCCTAATATTAGAATCTGCCGTTGCAATCATCCAGTCCTATGTATTTGCAATCCTAAGAACACTTTACGCAAGTGAAGTGAATTAACTAATGTCATCTCACAGTCACCACGCCTACCACCTAGTGGATATAAGGCCTTGACCCTTAACAGGCTCAATTAGAGCTATACTTCTCACCTCAGGGCTTATTAAATGATTCCATCAATTCAACCCTGATCTCCTTCTCTTTAGATTTATTCCTATTATTTTAACTATAATTCAATGATGACGAGATATTACCCGAGAAGGCACTTACCAAGGGCTCCACACCAAAATCGTAACCGGGGGCCTTCGATGGGGGATAATCTTATTCATTGTCTCAGAAATCTTATTTTTTTTCTCTTTTTTTTGAGCCTTTTTCCATAGAAGATTAGCGCCTACAATTGAAATTGGTATATTCTGACCCCCCGAAGGCATCCAGCCTTTCAACCCCTTTCAAGTTCCCCTCCTAAATACTACTATTCTGCTTTCCTCGGGGGCTACGGTAACCTGGGCCCACCATGCAATCATAAATTCTAACCACTCAGAAGCAATCCAAAGGTTAGGGATCACCGTCGCCCTGGGGATCTACTTTACATCTCTCCAAGCATATGAATATATAGAGGCGTCATTTTCTATCGCCGATTCTATCTACGGCACTACCTTTTTCGTGGCAACCGGATTTCACGGGCTCCATGTAATTATCGGAACCTCATTCCTCTCAGTATGCTTCTACCGTCTCTACAAGTGCCACTTCTCCAACAGACACCATTTCGGCTTCGAAGCTGCAGCCTGATATTGACACTTTGTTGACGTAGTATGACTCTTCCTTTACGTCTTTATCTACTGATGAGGAAGATAAATTTTTTAGTATACTTGTACATCTAGCTTCCAACTAGAAAGTCTAAAATAATTAGAAAAATTAATCTTTATTTTGTACTTAATCATCTCGTCAACACTTATTGTAACTGCGCTAATTATAATCTTGTCTACAGCCCTTTCTAAAAAAACTATTATTGACCGAGAAAAAATATCACCGTTCGAGTGCGGGTTCGACCCTAAAGCCTCAGCACGGCTCCCTTTCTCGCTGCGATTTTTCCTCATCGCTGTAGTCTTCTTGATTTTTGATGTAGAAATCACCCTCCTGCTCCCGCTAGCCTCCCTGACACCTTTTACAAATATTTTTGCTTGGGGACGTCAGGAATATACTTTCTCATCGTACTTCTAGGGGGCTTATACTATGAGTGGTATAAAGGGGCCCTAGAATGATCTAACTGGAATTGTAGTCAACTATGACATATGATTTGCATTCATAAAGTGTTTTAAACCTTTTTCAAATTAGAAAGCGAAGATTGCATTTAGTTTCGGCCTAAACTTTGGTTAGTACCTCTAATTTCCTTGACGGAAGCCAAAAAGAGGCTTATCACTGTTAATGATAGAACTGAACTCCTTCCCATCAAAGAGAAAAATGCCAAAGAAGAAGCTTCTAACTTTATTCCTGAGCGGTTAAATTCCGTTCTCTTCTCTTTTTTATGGTGTATCAACACATTACATTTTCATTGTAAAGCAGAAGGAAACCTTCTAAAAAACCCACTTACAGGTAAACTACCACCATTGCAGCTTCAATGCAATATTCTAATTTAAAATATATAAGTTTTATGCGAAAATCAAAAAGACAACCACAACCCATAAAAAGACTCCTTTTATATAGACTATAACTATATTCTCTTGCCTAAGTTGGAGATACTTAGAACATGTTATAAATTCATTAAATCTACCCTCGCCTCCAAAATATTCCGACCACCCCTTATCTCCTACCTTTAAAAACCTGTCTCCTGTTCGTAACCCCCAGTTAGATAACCTTAACGTAGATAAAATAGGCATAAACCATATTGAACCTATAAATACAACATATCAATATAGCCCCATCGACTTTAAACTGGATCTCACCCTCATTATATTAATAATATAACCCAGCAGACCGCCCATTACCCTAACTAGTAACGCTAAAACTTTTAAAAAAAATCTCAAGCAAATCATATAGCTCTCAGGGAAAACCACCCAAGCTAAAATAGACCCTCCTGCAACTGCCCCTACTCTCAATACTATAATTCCCCCTATCATTATACTATGACCCTCCCTAATTATTATTATAGAACTTATATTAGGAGAGCAACTTAAACTATAGTAAACCAACCGAAATGTATAACACACTGTTAAACCCGTAGATAAGACATACAGAAAAAAACCCAAAAAGTTTACCCTCCTTATAAATACTACCTCTAAAATCAAATCCTTAGAATAGAATCCCGCTAAAAAGGGTATCCCACACAGAGCTAAATTAGCTAAATTCATACAAACCCTGGTCAGGGGCATACATAGTACCAACCTCCCCATGTTTCGGATGTCCTGATACTCCTTAACACTATGGATTACAGACCCTGCACATATAAATAACAATGCCTTAAACAAAGCATGAGTTAATAAATGAAAAAAGGCTAAATCCGGAAACCCTAAAGCTAAAATCCCCATCATAACCCCCAACTGCCTCAAAGTTGACAAGGCAATAATTTTCTTAAGGTCAAACTCGAAATTAGCCCCTAGCCCCGCCATAAATATTGTTAAACAAGAAATAATTAACAAAAAAGTTTGAACAGACGAGCCCTCTAGGGCCCCCCTAAACCGAATCAAAATATAAACCCCGGCCGTAACCAAAGTCGAAGAGTGAACCAGGGCTGAGACAGGGGTAGGAGCAGCCATGGCTGCTGGTAACCACGCCGAGAATGGGATCTGGGCCCTCTTAGTTATAGCAGCTAAACATACAAAAATCTTTAACAAAAAGAAATCTTCCCCCAGAGTCTCCCCATAAAAAATAAAATTCCACCCCCTAGTGTAAATAACAAAGAAATCCTATATATATATATATATATATATATATATATATATATATATATATATATACACATTTATTTTTTTATGTCGTGTTAGGTAAGTTTCCTAAGGTTCTTTTGGTACAAAATTATTATTTTTTACATTAACATAAATGAAAAAGAATATATCTTTAAACGTATAAGAGAAAATTTTAGGAAGGACTTAATTTTAAATGAGTTTTTACTAATTGGCCAGTTTTACCTATTCGGCACGATATGTATTAACATAATATCTATGAACTTTCAGAGACGCGCCACTCGGATATAAACACAGCATTAATAACTGAAGAGTTGTGCAACATTTTTTATTATAAAACTAAAAGGTTTATTTCAAAAGTAAAAGAAAAAATAATCAATACGAATTTATTTAATGGAAGACGCTGGAAAGGCATGATGAAGAAAGAACAAATTTGGATTAATACAGAAAGTACTTAACCAAACAAGTTGCCACAGATTCAAATAAGGCAGAAATTAATGCACCAATATAAGATAATATGAAACGAATTATAGATAACAGTTCAGAATGTAAAGTGGTCAGCAGTTCCATTACTGGTGAGTACAATGTAAGATCGGCAGTGACGGGTCAGTGTCTTGACAATGTAAGATCGGCAGTGACGGGTCAGTGTCTTGACAATGTAAGATCGGCAGTGACGGGTCAGTGTCTTGACAATGTAAGATCGGCAGTGACGGGTCAGTGTCTTGACAATGTAAGATCGGCAGTGACGGGTCAGTGTCTTGACAATGTAAGATCGGCAGTGACGGGTCAGTGTCTTGACAATGTAAGATCGGCAGTGACGGGTCAGTGTCTTGACAATGTAAGATCGGCAGTGACGGGTCAGTGTCTTGACAATGTAAGATCGGCAGTGACGGGTCAGTGTCTTGACAATGTTAGGGGAGACCACCGTCACTGCCTCCAGCTCACCCACCTGAAACAAACAATAAATAAATGAAAATCCAACACCTCTCTCCATGAGGAAGTGAAAATACTGCTTAATGGATTGGATCAAGCGATGATAATAAGACAGTATGTAGTTTAGGACATTTTATTGAGAAGACGTTTAGTCTATGCAGGGTTTTATCCATTCTCAAAGAGATGTGGAGAAAGAGAGCAAATATATAGTTCTGAGACATGTTGCAGAGACGGGAGGGTGATGCAACCTACGGCAATATACTCGGCTCAGTGGAAACTTTCATGTATAAAATTAGGTGGGTTAGGTTACCAATTTCATTACTGCTCCATATGGTTTAAGTAATATAGACCAAGGTGGATCAATGGTTCAAACATCTCAGTAAAATGCTTGAAAAAAAATTCTCTGTTTTTAATACCATTGATATAAAGTATTAGGCTATATTAGAGTTACAGTAATGGATAGTTAATGGGATTTATTAAGCTCAAATAAATCCCACTGGGACCATTGTAAATAACACCACAGATGTTCTAGTACCCGCGCCAACACCACAGATGTTCTAGTACCCGCGCCAACACCACAGATGTTCTAGTACCCGCGCCAACACCACAGATGTTCTAGTACCCGCGCCAACACCACAGATGTTCTAGTACCCGCGCCAACACCACAGATGTTCTAGTACCCGCGCCAACACCACAGATGTTCTAGTACCCGCGCCAACACCACAGATGTTCTAGTACACGCGCCAACACCACAGATGTTCTAGTACCCGCGCCAACACCACAGATGTTCTAGTACCCGCGCCAACACCACAGATGTTCTAGTACCCGCGCCAACACCACAGATGTTCTAGTACCCGCGCCAACACCACAGATGTTCTAGTACCCGCGCCAACACCACAGATGTTCTAGTACCCGCGCTAACACTACAGATGTTCTAGTACCCGCGCCAACACCACAAATGTTCTAGTACCTGCGCCAACACCACAGATGTTCTAGTACCCGCGCCAACACCACAGATGTTCTAGTACCCGCGCCAACACCACAGATGTTCTAGTACCCGCGGCGCCAACACCACAGATGATCTAGTACCCGCGCCAACACCACAGATGTTCTAGTACCCGCGCCAACACCACATATGTTCTAGTACCCGCGCCAACACCACAGATGTTCTAGTACCCGCGCCAACACCACAGATGTTCTAGTACCCCGCCAACACCACAGATGTTCTAGTACCCGCGCCAACATTACAGATGTTCTAGTACCCGCGCCAACACCACAGATGTTCTAGTACCCCCGCCAACACCACAGATGTTCTAGTACCCGCGCCAACACAGAAGATGTTCTAGTACCCCGCCAACACCACAGATGTTCTAGTACCCGCGCCAACAGCACAGATGTTCTAGTACCCCGCCAACACCACAGATGTTCTAGTACCCCCGCCAACACCACAGATGTTCTAGTACCCCCGCCAACACCACAGATGTTCTAGTTCCCGCGCCAACACCACAGATGTTCTAGTACCCGCGCCAACACCACAGATGTTCTAGTACCCCGCCAACACCACAGATGTTCTAGTACCCCGCCAACACCACAGATGTTCTAGTACCCCGATAACACCACAGATGTTCTAGTACCTGCGCCAACACCACAGATGTTCTAGTACCCGCGCCAACACCACAGATGTGCTAGTACCCGCGCCAACACCACAGATGTTCTAGTACCCCCGCCAACACCACAGATGTTCTAGTACCCCGCCAACACCACAGATGTTCTAGTACCCCCGCCAACACCACAGATGTTCTAGTACCCGCGCCAACACCACAGATGTTCTAGTACCCGCGCCAACACCAAAGATGTTCTAGTACCCACGCCAACACCACAGATGTTCTAGTACCCGCGCCAACACCACAGATGTTCTAGTACCCGCGCCAACACCACAGATGTTCTAGTACCTGCGCCAACACCACAGATGTTCTAGTACCCGCGCTAACACCACAGATGTTCTAGTACCCGCGCCAACACCACAGATGTTCTAGTACCTGCGCCAACACCACAGATGTTCTAGTACCCGCGGCGCCAACACCACAGATGTTCTAGTACCCGCGGCGCCAACACCACAGATGTTCTAGTACCCGAGGCGCCAACACCACAGATGTTCTAGTACCCGCGGCGCCAACACCACAGATGTTCTAGTACCCGCGGCGCCAACACCACAGATGTTCTAGTACCCGCGGCGCCAACACCACAGATGTTCTAGTACCCGCGGCGCCAACACCACAGATGTTCTAGTACCCGCGGCGCCAACACCACAGATGTTCTAGTACCCGCGGCGCCAACAAAGCAAGTAGAGAAATCATGAGTCAGCACATAATTATTGAAATGTTTACACTAATTTGATAATTTACAGGTTTTAGGTAGAATTAAATTGTTAGCACTAATAATATAATTAAAACATGTAGTTTTAGGCTTTAATAATATGCTTACATTAGATATAAATGAGTAGGGAAAATTACATACATAGAGCAGTGGCGTCACAAGGGGGGCCTCGGGTGACACCATCAAGGGGTGACACCATCAAGGGGTGACACCATCAAGGGGTGACACTATAGAGCCTCTAGAGAAGGTGACACTAATGCCCAAAACATTGCTGCACCAACATAAGAGAAATATTCTTTGTTTCTATATAGCCTATTATATAATTACAGAGTACAATTGGGCCTATATAGGGAAGATCAATGACGCTATAAGAAAAACTACGATAAATCAATAATTTTATTTACGATAATTGGGAAAAATCCTTAATCCACATTAATCGACATTACACTGTTTCTGGATAAACACAACCTAGCATTTCGTGGCCACAGGGACGACGAATTCTCATCAAATAGAGCAAACTTTCTTGAGATGGTTGAATTAATGGCTAAGTATGATCCTGTGCTAAAAGATCACCTAATGAGACTGAAGTGCAGTTCAAGTGAACACCTAATGGGACTGAAGTGCAGCTCAAGTGAACACAGCTCATCAATTTCATATCTCTCACCATCAACTCAAAATTAGTTTTTAAGTGTTGTGGCAAATCGAGTCAAAGAGAAGCTTGTTACTGATACCAAGACAACTGTATACTACAGTGTTATGTTTGACAGTATACCAGATGTGTCCACACTGTCCACAGTGGAGTATTGCAGACCATTCTGGAGAAGTGCCTTGACTTTGCTCACTGTAAATAAAGCATTGCCACGTGTGCGTGTCTGTGTGTGCGCCTCGTGTGTGTGTGTGTGTGTGTGTGCGTGCGCCCTCGTGTGTGTGTGTGTGTGTGTGCGCCTCTGTGTTGTGTGTGTGCGTGCGCCCTCGTGTGTGTGTGTGTATGTGTGTATGCGCGCTTGTTTGGCGTCGTGTGGGTGTGTGACTCACTTAATATTTGTACTTGTAGCTCATTACAGTTGTGACCGGTGAACGTCAGTGGCTCGTTACTTTGTAATTTGTTCATGATTGTAACCATGTATAGTTAGTAGTTTAATATCTTTATTATGCACCCCATACCCATCCTGTGGGCGGTGGTCAAAATATTACAGAGGTACATAATGGGTCCAGGGACTGGACCCCAAAGTTTTGATAGTTAAACAAGGTACGAAGGTAATGAATCATGTAAGAAAATTTACTTACTTACGTTTATACATGGTTACAATCATGAACAAATTATTGAGTGTTGGGCATTTCACACGTCCACACCCGGTCACAACTGTAATGAGTTATCGGTGCAAATATTAATTGTTGGGTCACACACACACACACACACACACACACACACACACACACACACACACACACACACACACACACACACACACACACACACACACACAAAGGAGACAGACATGAAGCACTAAACTACAGACCAGTGTCACTGACATGTATAGTATGCAAAGTCATGGAGAAGATTATCAGGAGAAGAGTGGTGGAGCACCTAGAAAGGAATGAGCTTATCAACGACAGCCAGCATGGTTTCAGGGACGGGAAATCCTGTGTCACAACCCTACTGGAGTTCTATGACAGGGTGACAGCAGTAAGACAAGAGAGAGAGAGTAGGGTGGGTAGATTGCATTTTCTTGTACTGTAAGAAAACGTTTGACACAGTTCCACACAAGAGATTAGTGCAAAAGCTGGAGGACCAGGCAGGGGTAACAGGGAAGGCACTCCAATGGATCAGGGAATACCTGTCAGGAAGACAACAGCGAGTCATGGTACGTGGCGAGGCGTTAGAGTGGGCGCCGGTGACGAGTGGGGTTCCACAGGGGTCAGTCCTAGGACCAGTGCTGTTTCTGGTATTTGTGAACGACATGACGGAAGGAATAGACTCCGAAGTGTCCCTGTTTGCAGATGATCTGAAGTTAATGAGAAGAATTCAATCGGACGAGGACCAGGCAGAACTACAAAGGGATCTGGACAGGCTGCAAGCCTGGTCCAGCAATTGGCTCCTAGAGTTCAACCCCACCAAGTGTAAAGTCATGAAGATTGGGGAAGGGCAAAGAAGACCGCAGACGGAGTACAGTTAAGGGGGCCAGAGACTACAAACCTCACTCAAGGAAAAATATCTTGGGGTGAGTATAACATCAGACACATCTCCTGAGGTGCACATCAAACAAATAACTGCTGCAGCATACGGGCGCCTAGCAAACCTAAGAACAGCATTTCGACATCTTAATAAGGACTCGTTCAGGACCCTGTACACTGTGTACGTCAGGCCCATACTGGAGTATGCAGCACCAGTTTGGAACCCACACCTGGTCAAGCACGTCAAGAAATTAGAGAAAGTGCAAATGTTTGCAACAAGGTTAGTTCCGGAGCTAAGGGTAATGTCCTATGAAGAAAGGTTAAGGGAAATCGACCTGACGACACTGGAGGACAGGAGAGATAGGGGGGATATGATAACGACATATAAAATACTAAGAGGAATTGACAAGGTAGACAGAGACAGAATGTTCCAGAGATGGGACACAGCAACAAGGGGACACAGTTTGAAGTTGAAGACTCAGATGAATCACAGGGATATTAGGAAGTATTTCTTCAGTCACAAAGTGGTCGGGAAGTGGAATAGTTTGGGAAGCAATGTAGTGGAGGCAGGATCCATCCATGGCTTTAAGAAGAGGTATGATAAAGCTCATGGCGCAGGGAGAGTGAGTCAGTAGAGGCCAGTGAAGAGGAGGGGCCAGGAGCTACGAATCGACCCCTGCAACTACATCTAGCTGAGTACACACATACACACACACACACACACACACTCCCACACACAAATAGGTGAGTACACACACACGAGTATGCATACACCACAATTAGGTGAGTACAATTAGGTGAATTAGGTGAGTACACACACGAGCACATGCATTCACAAATATATGAGTACACAAATACACACGCAAACGCACACACACACGCAAGCACGCACACGCACAGGACTCTGTACACTGTGTACGATTAGGCCTCAAATGGAGTATGCACCACCAGTTTGGAACCACATTACAAGCACGTGAAGAAGCTAGAGAAAGTGCAAAGGTTTGTCAACAGACTAATCCCGAGCTAGGGGATGTCCACGAGAGAGTTAAGGGAAATCGACCTGACGACACTGGAGGACAGGAGAGATAGGGGGACATGATAAAGACATATAAGATACTGAGAGGAATAGACAAGGTGGACAGAGACAGAATGTTGCAGAGATGGGACACAGCAACAAGGGGTCACAGTTGGAAGTTGAAGACTCAAATGAATCAAGGATGTTAGGAAGTATTTCTCAGCACAGAGAGTGGTCGAGAAGTGGAATAGGCTTGAAATCGATGTAGTGGAGGCAGGTTCCAACATAGCTTTAAGGGAGAGAATGATAAAGCTCATGGGAGCAGTGAGCGTGATCAGTAGCGACAGTGAAGGGGCCAGAGCTACACGACCCCGCAACCACAACAGGTGAGTACACCACACACATACAACAGGCCTAGTGTCTAATCGACATGCGCCTTGACAAAATGGTAACTAACACTGACCAAATATCACAAGTTATCAGGTACGTGAAAACTGAGGATGGAAGAGTTCAAGTGAAGCAAGTTTTTCTTGTTCCCCCCCCCCCTCCTTTAAAGGGCAAAAAAGCTGGTGATGTCAGTTCTGATATCCTGAAAAAGCTGGAAAGTGATGGACTGGACTTGATGCTGTGCCGTGCTCAAGGATATGACAATGCTGCCACCATGGCCGGGGTCCATGGAGGTGTACAAGCCATTATCAAGGAAAAGAACAAGAAGACAATTTTCAGTGGTTGTGGGGATCATTCAGTGAACTTGTGTGGTCATTCTTTTGTCGAGAATTCATCATGTGTGAAATTTTTCGGCAGTCTTGAGTCAGCGTAGACATTCTTTGCCTCCTCCACCCATCGATGGGATGTATTAATGGACCATACTGCAGTCTCTTTGAAAAGATTATCAACACCAAGATGGAGTTCTCATTACAGTGCAGCGAAACCAGTAGCGGAATCGTTCGAGAAATCTGTGGCAGCGATTGAAGCTGTTTGTGATCCACAGGAAAATTTGGATACAAGAGTAGCAGCGCAAGGTCTTCTCCCTGCTGTGTGCGATTTCACATTTTTGTGTTATGTGTATTTCTGGTGCGACATACTTCTGGAGGTTCATCTTGCACAGCAGTACTTGCACACTAAGGATTTAACTCTTGACAAAGTGGTGGTGAAGCCAGAGGCACTGCGATTATTTTTGTATGAAGGGCGAGATCGCATAGTGGAGAATTCAATACAACAGACACTGTTGAAATCTGAGGAATATGGATTTCCAACAGAGAGAAGAATCAGGTTAAAAAAAAGGATGGCAGGGGAGCAGGCAAGAGATTCCAGACTCACTCTACAGGAAGAAAACAAGAGGGCGATGTTGGAGTGCATTCATCGTTTTCATAATGAACTCGAGATGCGATCAAAAGCAATGAAGGATGTGGCAGCCATGTTTGTGGTCATTCAGACGAAGAATCTTGTGCAGCTACTGAAGAAGAATTGGAGGTGATGGCTTCAAGACTCACAGCCTTTTATAATGAAATATGCAAGAATGATCTCATGCTTGAAATACCAAGACTAAGGAGGCGCCTGCAAGCTGCTAATGTTGATCTTGAGAAAGTTAAGCACTGGACTGCATTGGATGGCCTAACATTCATAGCTGAATGGGATTTCATTGTATCTCTTGCAACTCTGACACTCTGCCTGAGGTTGTTCTTTACTATATGTGTTTCTGTGGCTTGTTGTGGAAGGAATTTCTCAAAGTTGAAGCTGATTAAAAACTATTTAGGGTCCACAATGAGTCAATCCAGAATCTCTGACTTAGCAATGTTATCCGTAGAAAATGGGTCAGTTGACAGCATTGATTTTGATGATGTGATTGATGATTTTGCAAGATTGAAGGCAAAGAAATGTAAGATCTGTTTCATTGAGATGTTACCTGTACTCAAGGTCACTGAGATGTTACCTGTAATCAAGGTCAATGAGATGTTACCTGTACTCAAGGTCACTGAGATGTTACCTGTACTCAAGGTCACTGAGATGTTACCTGCACTCAAGGTCACTGAGATGTTACCTGTACTCAAGGTCACTGAGATGTTACCTGTACTCAAGGTCACTGAGATGTTACCTGTACTCAAGATCACTGAGATGTTACCTGTACTCAAGGTCACTGAGATGTTACCTGTACTCAAGGTCACTGAGATCTTAAATGTACTCAAGGTCACTGAGATGTTACCAGTATTCAAGGTCACTGAGATGTTACCTGTACTCAAGGCCACTGAGATGTTACCTGTACTCAAGGTCACTGAGATGTTACCTGTACTCAAGGTCACTGAGATGTTACCTGTACTCAAGGTCACTGAGATGTTACCTGTACTAAAGGTCACTGAGATGTTACCTGTACTCAAGGTCACTGAGATGTTACCTGTACTCGAGGTCACTGAGATGTTACCTGTACTCAAGGTCACTGAGATGTTACCTGTACTCAAGGTCACTGAGATGTTACCTGTACTCAAGGTCACTGAGATGTTACCTGTACTCAAGGTCACTGAGATGTTACCTGTACTCAAGGTCACTGAGATGTTACCTGTACTCAAGGTCAAATCGGAACTAGTGTTTCTCTGATATTGCAATGTTTTTCTTTCTTTTTCAAGTTTTTTTTCTTTTTTTTCATTGTTGAAGATGAACTGAACTGATGATTCCCACACCAGTGTGACTGATGATTCTCACAAAAGTGTGACTGATGAATCCCACACCAGTGTGACTGATGATTCTCACACCAGTGTGACTGATGAATCCCACACCAGTGTGACTGATGATTCTCACACCAATGTGACTGATGAATCCCACACCAGAGTAACTGATGAATCCCACACCAGTGTGACTGATGAACCCACACCAGTGTGACTGATGAATCCCACACCAGTGTGACTGATGAATCCCACACCAGCGTGATTGATGAATTCCATAACCAGTGTGACTGATGAATCCCACACCAGCGTGACTGATGAATCCCACACTAGTGTGACAGATGAATCCTACACCAGCGTGATTGATGAATTCCATAACCAGTGTGACTGATGAATCCCACACCAGTGTGACTGATGAATCCCACTCCAGTGTGGCTGATGAATCCCCCACCAGTGTGACTGATGAATCCCACACCAGTGTGACTGATGAATCCCACACTAGTGTGACTGATGAATCCCACATTAGTGTGACTGATGAATCCCCCACCAGTGTGACTGATGAATCCTACACCAGCGTGACTGATGAATCCCACACCAGTGTGACTGATGAATCCCACACCAGTGTGACTGATGAATCCCACACCAGTGTGACTGATGAATCCCACACCACTGAGACTGATGAATCCCACACCAGCGTGATTGATGAATCCCAAACCAGTGTGACTGATGGATCCCACACCAGTGTGACTGATGAATCCCACACCAGCGTGACTGATGAATCCCACACCAGTGTGACTGATGAATCCCACACCAGTGTGACTGATGAATCCCACACCAGTGTGACTGATGAATCCCACACCAGTGTGACTGATGAATCCAACACTAGTGTGTCTGATGAATCCCACACCAGCGTGACTGATGAATCCCACACCAATGTGACTGATGAATCCCACACCAGCGTGACTGATGAATCCCACACCAGCGTGACTGATGAATGCATCAAGAATTTCCCTAAAAAAACCACCACCTCTATATCAAACATTTCCCTTAAAAAAACTAAACAGATTACAGCTAAGAGACTTAACAATCCCTGGCTAACACCCAGCTTCCTTAAATCCCTTAACAAAAGGCACCAATATGAAAAACAATACAGAAGGGGTCTAATAACCAGAGAACAATCCAAACGCTACTCATCAATCCTTACCAGCCTGATAAGAAGGTCCAAAAAATTGTATTATAAGAACAGACTCCAGAACATAAAAGGTGCTATGAAAAAGACCTGAAAAACCCTATCTGTAATTCTAGGGAATAAAAAGTTATACAAGAACAATACCATCAAATTATCAAAAACAGATGAACCCCTACTCTCACCAACTGAGACAGCAAACAGACTTAATGTTTTCTTCTTCACCATAGGAAAGAATCTAGCGAGTAAAATCCCAAGCACGAACACACGACCAACAGACTACCTCACCAACACCTACCCGAATACACTTTTCCTAGCTCCTACCAACCCAATAGAAGTCTCGCTCATAATCAACACCCTTAAAAACAAGGCAGGAGACATAAACAGCTTACCACCTTTTATGTACAAAAAGGCTTCACAGGTACTGTCACCAATTATAGCAACACTATTCAATAAATCCATTGAAGCCTCTACCTTCCCATCAATTCTCAAAATAGCTAGGGTCACCCCGATCCACAAAAGAGGTGATCAAACAGACTTGAATAATTATAGACCAATTTCTAATTTACCACTGCTTTCTAAAATCTTCGAAAAATTAATTCATAGACAGATCTATTCCTACCTCGTTTCACACTATGTACTCAACCCCTGTCAATTTGGATTCAGGACCAACAAGAGCACAAACGATGCTATTATACACATGCTAGAGTTAATATACACCGCACTTGAGAAGAAAGATGTCCCACTGGGAATCTTCATTGATCTACGCAAAGCTTTTGATACAGTCGACCATGATTTACTGCTCACAAAATTAGCACACTATGGTATAAGGGGGCACTCACTCAACTACCTAAAGTCATACCTTAGTAACAGAAACCAATATGTGTACACAAATGGAGCGAACTCTTCCACACAACAAATTACAGTCGGAGTCCCTCAAGGAAGTGTCCTGGGACCACTCCTATTCTTCATTTACATAAATGACCTACCGAATGCATCACAACTACTCAAACCCATATTATTTGCAGATGACACAACATATGTCTTCTCTCACCCAAATCCAGTCATACTTGCCAACACTGTTAATGCCGAATTACAGAAAATATCAACATGGATGACGACTAACAAGCTTACTCTAAATACTGACAAGACCTACTTCATACAGTTTGGAAACAAAGCCACAAATGTTCCACTTAACATAACGCTCAATGGTTCACCCATCACAAGACTCACAGAGGGAAAATTCTTAGGAATCCACCTTGACAGTAGCCTTAAATTCCAAAAAACACATACAACAAATTTCCAAGAAAATCTCAAAGACAGTAGGCATATTATCAAAGATACGCTACTATGTGCCTCAATCAGCTCTCCTTGCACTATATCATTCATATATCTACCCTTATCTCACCTATGGAATCTGTGCATGGGGATCAACATCATTAAATCACCTTAGACCACTCATAACACAGCAAAAGGCTGCAGTCAGAATGATAACAAATTCCCACTCTAGACAGCATACTCCACCAATATTCGAAAGTCTAAAACTACTCACTGTAAAGAACATTCACACTTATTCATGTGCCTAATACATACATAAAACTCTACACTCTAATATAAACCCTCCGCTCAAAATTCTCCTCACCAACTTTAATACGACCCATGACCACAACACAAGACACAGATCACTTTTTGATATACCCCGAGTCCATACCAACCAATGTAAAAATTCTATGCACATAAAGGGCCCCAGAATCTGGAATTCATTACCAGTAAATACTAAGATAACCTTGTCTGAAAATCAATTTAAGACTCTTCTCAAAAACCACCTACTCACCCTAAACTAAATACTCATACTGTAAATTACTTTAAAAAATGCTCAATATTATTTTCCTGTAAGATCATTTCAATTTTTACTAATATGTTACTATTATGTTACCCCCTACCCACCCTAAACTAAACTAAATACTCATACTATAAATTACTTTCAAAAATGCTCAATGTTATTTTCCTTAAGATAATCTCAATTTTTACTATTATATTACCATCCTCCTAAACACTTGTTACAATGTAATATCATTATATTGTAATTTGAACAATCAAATATATAACTAGAATAAACTCAATAAATTTCTCTAACATTATGTACATAGTCTATAAGTCATTAGATTAAGCTGCCCCTAATGCCATGGCATGTCAGTGGCTCTCCTTGCACTTCACCATGGCATGTCAGTGGCTCTTCTTGCACTTCACCATGGCATGTCAGTGGCTCTCCTCGCACTTCAGTTTATGATTGTAACTACAAATATCTATGTAAAATTGCAATGAAATAAAATTTGTTTGTTTGTTTGTTTGAATGGACAAGGAACGGTTATAAACAATAGGGAAAGGATAATGAAGACCAGAAACAGAATACAAGTTCGGGGATTAAGGCTGCAAACCTCACAAAAGAAGGACCTCTGAAAGAGCAAAGTACCGAGCATATCGCCTGAGGTACACATGAATCAAATAACTTATGCAGCAAATGTTTGGCAAATCTAGAAATACCTTTCAGTAACCTCAACAAAGTATCGTTCTCGACACTACATACGACAAATGTTTCCCATCTTGGAGTAAGTAGCACCAGTGTGGAACCTAAATCAGATATAACAAGAAACTTGAAAAAGTGCAAAGGTTTGCCACCAGACTAGTTTCAGAGCTCAAAAGTCAGAGCTTTTTGAAACGGACTAAAATAACCAAACCTGATGACATTAGAGATCAGAAGGAATAAGAGAGGCGTGATAACGATGTACAAGGTAATTAATAGAATGCACTGGAACAGGCTATTCGAAACGGGAAGAAAGGTAAACGAGGACACAGCTGAAGGTGAAAAAACACATATGAGTCACAGGAATATTTAATTCTTCAGCCTCAGTGTGGTCAGGAAATGATACAATCTGTACAGCAAAGTAGTAGAGGCAGGAAATATAAGAAGCTCTAAGAAAAAGTATGACAAGGATCACGAAGCCTGAATAGAATTAACTCAGTAGTGGCCAAATTGAGGTGGGGTCAGAAACTGAGACTTCACCTCTGTAACCATAAATAAAATACAAATAAGCGAAAACACAACTGTATACACAAACCTCAAGAACTGACGTAGATTCCGTCCTCCAACTGTTCACAGTACTGGGCAATCTCATCGAAGACGCAGGTCTTCAGTGTTTTCTCGCTGCAACACTCATCATAAACGTTAGTACTGCTTGTATTGTCTGTCGTATCTGAGTCACGGCGGCGACGGTGGTAGTTCTGGGTCTTAATAAACGTATGGGCGGCCTCGCGACTCACTGTCGTCGCCTCCTGCTCACCCAACTGCAACACAAGTAACAAAATTAACTAGATGTATTTTGGTCGCTGCGAGATCCGAGAAAGGTATTCCTGCGTTGCATAAGCACTGTCCCCTGGGCATCAATGCAGGCCTAAGGTATAGTACAGAGTGCGGCAAATGATGACAATGCAGTCAAATATTTTAGCATTGAAGACGTGAAGGGAATCAGAAGAGATATTTACAAGTCACTATATGAAACTATTTTCCAAATATCTTCAGGAAAAATGGTAAATTAGGAAATACACAGCAGAAACCCAATTCTAGCATCCCAGTTTTATCATTTTTTTTATTATATATATATATATATATATATATATATATATATATATATATATATATATATATATATATATATATATATATATATATATATATATATATATAAATTAGACATCTACTTATTTTTTAAAGTTTAAAAAGTGGCTTGCCCGGTAGAAAGGTGTAAGGGGGAGGAGGAGTTTGAGGTAATCAGTCCTCGGCATATAAGCCACCTCTACGGCTCTGTGCTGTACTTCCTACAAAATTTATGGACTGAACACATCGACCCAGGCCGAGGGACTGATTACCCCAAACTCCTCCTCTCCTTACACCTTTTCTTTGTATTGACTAGAAAACCACTGTGTGGCGAAACGTTTTCAATAAAAAATACCTTTGTGATATGTGTCTAATTTATAACTTGTCGGTTCTCTGAACCATTTATTCATATATATATATATATATATATATATATGCAAAAAGATCACAGTAAACAGGTGATATCAAAATATAAGAAAACCACTATGAAAGCGCTTGGAATTCTTCTATTTTTTCATAGTGGTTTTCTTGCATATATATATATACAGTATATATATATTTATTTATTTATTTATTTATTAACACATCGGCCGATTCCCACCAAGGCAGGGTGGCCGGAAAAAAAAAATTTCATCCTCATTCACTCCATCACTGTGTTGTTTAATACAGTTATAAAACTGAACATTAACACTTCTCCTTCAGAGTGCAGACACTGTACTTACCATCTCCAGGGCTCAAGTCCGGCCTGCCGGTTTCCTGAATCCCTTCATAAAAAGTTACTTTTCTCTCACTCCAACAGTACGTCAAGTATTAAACCATTTGTCTCCATTCACTCCCATCTAACACGCTCACGCACGCTTGCTGAAGTCCAAGCCCTCGCACACAAAACCTCCTTTTTCCCTCCCCCCATCCTTTTCTAGGCCAACTCCACCCCGCCTTCCCTCCACAACAGATTTATACACTCCCAGCCATTCTGTTTTGTTCCATTCTCTGTTTTGATCCACTTCAACAACCCTTCCTCAGCCCCCCCTGGATAATAGTTTTTAATCCCATCTCCTCCTAATTTCCAAACTACGAATTCTCTGCATTATATTCAAACACACATTGCCCCCAGACATGACATCTCCACTGCCTTCTCCTCGTTGAACATTCATCACCCATGCTTCACACTCATATAAGAATGTTGGT
>WNWK01017276.1:0-42820 GCA_009830355.1 Cherax destructor | reverse complement strand
TAGTTTCAAAAGTACCCACCCAAACCCTGGCTGCTTCCAATCCGTAGGAAAGGGGAATGATCTTGCAAAAAGGGCTCGAACCTCTAGCCCCCAACAGACCCCAGTAGGTTGTCCACCAAGATGAGCTGCTTCAAATTTTCAAAATCAGCGACACCACTTGCCTTGCCACTTTGTAAAACCCCTGGTCTGCTGTCTGAAAAAATCAACGTAAGCCCCACCCAACTGCCTTCTGCCGAGTTTGAATTTTTTTCCTATACTTTCCTATACATTGATAACCCCCCAAGAACAGTGGTTTTAAAATATTTTCCAAAACCCATCATTTCCCAAGATGGAAGTAAATTCTTGTGCCTTACCAAACAACGAAGTATGCACCAGTGACGCCCATTGAATCTCAGGCCACCCTAAAGCTCGAGCCTGGTTTTCAAATGCTTCGAAAAACTGTTCAGGCTCTGCTTCAACAAAACGAGGAACAAACTGTACTGCCCTTTGCAAATTGAAGTCATCTACAGTCTGATGGAACTGCCTCCTCTCCTCTCTATCAAACTCTTCCTTAGCAAATGCACGCTGTTCTCTAGCTTGTTCAAGAGTGAGTCTGGCTAGTTCAAGCGCCAATGAACCAGACTCACCTGCCGATAACCCCACACCTGTGACTTGCTGGTTTTGCTCAGGAGTTTTGTCTCTCCCATTTTGTAGAAACCTTAATGGTGACCTACGGTTAACAGCTCCTGTAGAGGGAGAAACATGAGACTGATATGCCATAGTTTCAGTTTGTAGTTTACTCCTTATAATATCATGCAGCTGCGCAGCAGTAAGGGTACGCTGGTATTCAACACCAATAGAACGAGCGTTACACCAACAACGCTGTTGTAGAGAGAATTTAGGCAACTTTTGTAGAGTGAACTCAGACACTAACCATCTGACTCAAATAGGTGGCATTAACCCCCAACTTAACACGCTGTAGTGCTATGCACAGTATGAATTGTAGTATACTCATATGATAGCAGAGCTGACACGCAATAGCAAAGCCAATATGCACACACACAATAGCAAGGCTGACACGCAATAATAAATCAAATTGCAGATACTCACAATAGCAGGCTGACCATAGCGAAGCGAATGCAAAGATTACACACAAAATTCGTGAAGCGTTGGCAAAGCGTAAGCAATGCCAGATAGCAAGCTATCTAGACACAAAACTAGCTCCTGCGCGAACTTCAACTCTAGGCTCAACTCCTGCTCTAAGTCTCCAAATTCAGATCCCGGACAGGCCCCCATATTACAACCTCAGGTTCAATGGCCTGTTAAACTGAGTGTAAAAGGGAGCTTGGAGCAAAGAAGCACAGTAGAAGATGCTTTTAATTTGTATTTCCTCCACCAAGCAGTTATGAATATATAAGACTTTTGTCTTTTACTTCACCAAGTAAATAGAAAAGGACTTTATACACATATGTACACTATATACAAAGGAGTAGTATTTAGTGCACGCCACGGTTGTCTAGGCTAAACAGCAGCCAAAAGACAGACAACTTTCCACAACCAGCTCTATGCAGGAATTCCAATGACAAACTGCGAGTGGTATCTACGTCACCTTTGTCATTGTTAAACTCGCATTTTAATTGGCTGAACCGAGTCGTTGATTTGATGATGGGGCCCCATCGCCAAACCCTTAATGATGGTTCGCTGGTTGGAGGGGAGCCTATGTGGGTGTGTTTAACATGCTCCGAATAAAGATTACATACTCTTTGCATGCAACACTAGGATACCTAATGCAACATAAACTATCCTGGGATACCTAACACAACATAAACTATCCTGGGATACCTAACGCAACATAAACTATCCTAGGATACCTAACGCAACATAAAGTATCCTGGGATACCTAACACAACATAAACTATTCTGGGATACCTAACACAACATAAACTATCCTGGGATACCTAACACAACATAAACTATCCTGGGATACCTAACGCAACATAAACTATCCTAGGATACCTAACACAGCATAAACTATCCTAGGATACCTAACACAACATAAACTATCCTGGGATACCTAACTCAACATAAAACTATCCTAGGATACCTAACGCAACATAAACTATCTTAGGATACCTAACACAACATAAACTATCCTAGGATACCTAACACAACATAAACTATCCTAGGATACCTAACACAACATAAACTATCCTAGGATGCCTATCATAACATAAACTATCCTAGGATACCTAACACAGCATAAACTATCCTAGGATACCTAACGCAACATAAACTATCCTAGGATACCTAATGCAACATAAACTATCCTGGGATACCTAACACAACATAAACTATCCTAGGATACCTGACGCAACATAAACTATCCTGGCATACCTAACGCAACATAAACTATCCTGGGATACCTAATGCAACATAAACTATCCTGGGATACCTAACACAACATAAACTATCCTGGGATACCTAACACAACATAAACTATCCTGGGATACCTAACGCAACATAAACTATCCTGGGATACCTAACGCAACATAAACTATCCTAGGATACCTAACACAACATAAACTATCCTAGGATACCTGACGCAACATAAACTATCCTAGGATACCTAACGCAACATAAACTATCCTAGGATACCTAACGCAACATAAACTATCCTGGGATACCTAACACAACATAAACTATCCTAGGATACCTGACGCAACATAAACTATCCTGGCATACCTAACGCAACATAAACTATCCTGGGATACCTAATGCAACATAAACTATCCTGGGATACCTAACGCAACATAAACTATCCTAGGATACCTAACACAACATAAACTATCCTGGGATACCTAACGCAACATAAACTATCCTGGGATACCTAACGCAACATAAACTATCCTAGGATACCTAACACAACATAAACTATCCTAGGATACCTAACGCAACCTAAACTTTCCTAGGATACCTAACGCAACATTAACTATCCTGGGATACCTAGCACAACATAAGCTATCCTGGGATACTTAACACAATATAAACTATCCTAGGATACCTAACACAACATAAACAATTCTAGGATACCTAACACAACGTGAACTATCCTGGGATACCTAACAAAACATAAACTATCCTGGGATACCTAACACAACATAAACTATATTAGGATACCTAACACAACATAAACTATTCTAGGATACCTAACACAACATAAACTATCCTGGGATACCTAACGCAACATAAACTATCCTTGGATACCTAACACAACATAAACTATCCTGGGATACCTAATACAGCATAAACTATCCTGGGATACCTAACACAACATAAACTATCCTAGGATACCTAACACAACATAAACTATCCTAGGATACCTAACACAACATAAACTATCCTGGGATACCTAACACAACATAAACTATCCTGGGATACCTAACACAACCTAAACTATCCTGGGATACCTAACACAACATAAACTATCCTAGGATACCTAACACAACATAAACTATTCTAGGATACCTAACACAACATAAACTATCCTGGGATACCTAACACAACATAAACTATCCTGGGATACCTAACACAACCTAAACTATCCTGGGATACCTAACACAACATAAACTATCCTAGGATACCTAACACAACATAAACTATTCTAGGATACCTAACACAACATAAACTATCCTGGGATACCTAACACAACATAAACTATCCTGGATACTTAACACAACCTAAACTATCCTGGGATACCTAACACAACATAAACTATCCTAGGATACCTAACACAACATAAACTATTCTAGGATACCTAACACAACATAAACTATCCTGGGATACCTAACACAACATAAAGTATCCTGGGATACTTAACGCAACATAAACTATCCTTGGATACGTAACACAACCTAAACTATCCTGGGATACCTAACACAACATAAACTATCCTATGATACCTAACACAACATAAACTATTCTAGGATACCTAACACAACATAAACTATCCTGGGATACCTAACACAACATAAACTATCCTGGGATACTTAACGCAACATAAACTATCCTTGGATACGTAACACAACATAAACTATCCTGGGATACCTAACACAACATAAACTATCCTTGGATACCTAACACAACATAAATTATTCTACGAAAACCAAACAAATTCATTGAATCGTTTTAATATGGTTGCAGAACAACATATTGGTTGAATATTATGTGTAGGTTAGGTTAGGTTAGGTTAGGTTAGGTTAGGTTAAGTTAGGTTAGGTTAAGTTAGATTAGGTTAGGTTAGGTTAGGTTAGGCAGGATTCGTCAGGAAACAGAACAAGTGTTTCCTGACTCGGGTCTTAGTCATATGATGACCTGTATCTGGAGCTTTTCGTCATTTGACCGAGGCCTTCCACTGGCTTACTCCTCCACCCCTTTAATATTTAAATTTATAGTTATAACCATAGTATAGATGTGTGTGTGGGGGACCTGGCGTGTGTGTGTGTACTCACCTATTTGTGGTTGCAGGGGTCGAGTCATAGTTCTTGGCCCCGCCTCTTCACTGATCGCTACTAGGTCCTCTCTTCCCCTGCTCCATGAGCTTTATCATACCTCGTCTGAATACTATGTATGGTTCCTGCCTCCACTACGTCACTTGCTAGACTATTCCACTTCCAACAACTCTATGACTGAAGAAATACTTCCTAACATCCCTCTGACTCATCTGAGACTTCAACTTCCAATTGTGACCCCTTGTTTCTGTGTCCCCTCTCTGGAACATCCTGTCTCTGTCCACCTTGTCAATTACTCAGTATTTTATATGTCGTTATCATGTCTCCCCTAATCCTCATTTCCTCCAGTGTCGTCAGGCCGATTTCCCTTAACTTTTCTTCATAGGACATTACTCTTAGCTCTGGGACTAGTCTTGTTGCAAACCTTTGCACTTTCTCTAATTTCTTGACGTGCTTGACCAGGTGTGGGTTCCAAACTGGTGCTGCATACTCCAGTATGGGCCTGACGTACACGGTGTACATAGTCTTGAACGATTCCTTACTGAGGTTTCGAAACTATGTTCTTAGGTTTGCCAGGCGCCCGTATGCTGCAGCAGTTATCTAGTTGTTGTGCGCTGCTGGAGATGTGCTCGGTATTATACTCACAGCGCTGGTGCTGGCCCAGGCTCAGCCCCCAGCCCCAGTGCTGGCCCAGGCTCAGCCCCCAGCCCCAGTGCTGGCCCAGGCTCAGCCCCCATCCCCAGTGCTGGCCCAGGCTCAGCCCCCAGCCCCAGTGCTGGCCCAGGCTCAGCCCCCAGCCCCAGTGCTGGCCCAGGCTCAGCCCCCAGCCCCAGTGCTGGCCCAGGCTCAGCCCCCAGCCCCAGTGCTGGCCCAGGCTCAGCCCCAGCCCCAGTGCTGGCCCAGGCTCAGCCCCAGCCCCAGTGCTGGCCCAGGCTCAGCCCCCAGCCCCAGTGCTGGCCCAGGCTCAGCCCCCAGCCCCAGTGCTGGCCCAGGCTCAGCCCCCAGCCCCAGTGCTGGCCCAGGCTCAGCCCCCAGCCCCAGTGCTGGCCCAGGCTCAGCCCCCAGCCCCAGTGCTGACTCAGACTCAGCCCCCAGACTTAGTGCTAGTTGTAGATGAATGGTTCAGAGAACCGACAAGTTGATAAATTAGACACATATGCAACACTTGGGTATCTTTAATGAGGAAACGTTTCGCCATACAGTGGCTTCATCAGTCCATTACAAAGGAGAATGGTGAAGAACAGGAGAAGTTTGAGGTAATCAGTCCCTCAGCCTTGAGTTGATGTAGTCAGTCCATCATTATTATTATTATAATCAAATAGAATCGCTAAACATATTGATAAGAATACAGCATATGTGCTAGGAAGCAGCTTATATACCGTAGGCAGGAGAGGTGTAGAAGTCGTAGGTGGTGTCACATTTGTCCAATGTGGAAGTAGGTCATGCCCAAGGGTTAGGCAAGTGAAGAATTCCCTGTATTAAGATCCTAAGATGTTGCTGTGTCTGACAGGATGTAGATGAATGGTTCAGAGAACCGACACAGCAACATCTTGGGATCTTAATACAGGGAATTCTTCACTTGCACAACCCTTGGGCACGACCTACTTCCACATTGGACAAATGTGACACCACCAGACTTCTGCACTCTCCTGCCTACGTATATAAGCTGCTTCTAGCACATATGCTGTATTCTTATCAATATGTTTAGCGCTTCTATTTGATTATAATAATAATAATGACGGACTGACTACATCAACTCAAGGCTGAGGGACTGATTACCTCAAACTTCTCCTGTTCTTCACCATTCTCCTTTGTAATGGACTGATGAAGCCACTGTGTGGCGAAACGTTTCCTCAATAAAGATACCCAAGTGTTCATATGTGTCTAATTTATCAAAGTGCTAGTTCCCTCAGTAGCCAAGCCCTGGCTTGGCTACTGAGGGTTATAGTGCAGTCCTAGAAATTGCACAAATTGAAAACACACCTACCAAAAATTCTACCCAATCAAAAGCGAAATTGTACAAATTCTATGTTTGGGGCATCTGTAAGCATGAAATATCAGGAAAAACAAATGGGACATGCAACTTTGAACATCCCAAAAAACGTCGTGACCTCCTGTCTAAAAGAGTGTGTTGTTCTCCCTTCTGTAAATTCTTTCAACCAGAAATGTGGCACTCTTCAGTCCTCCAAAAACAGTGCTACAACACCAGCTGCCCTGCATACCATCTAAAAGTGACCAGGAGGTACAGACCTCACAAGACAAACAATAGTAGTTACAACAACCCCACTCCAAGTAATTTTTTAGTGGCATTAAACGAAAAAAAGAAAATGGAAGGAAATAACAAAAATAGTCCACCACCTTGGAGCCTTGTTGGACTGGAGGCACAGCCAGTGGCCCCCATGGCACTCCAGAACCACAAATACTGATGCCAATAACAAAATCCCCCCAACAAACACAGAATACAACCTCGTTTATATTTGCTAATATACAGGGCCTTAAGCCATCCACCAACAACAAAATACCTTTTTTCAGTGGACTTCTAGAGGAGTCAAATGCGATGTTGGCAGCCTTCACAGAAACCCACACAAAAGATCACTTTGACAAGGAAATATGGATAAATGGGTACAACCTTTTTAGATGTGACAGAAAGAACAGGCAACAAGGGAGGGTTGGCCTGTATGTCAGAGTCGCTCATCTGCACAGAGATGCTGAACACCAGAAATGATGTAGCTGAAGTTCTAACAATAAAGATCGAGAACCAAAACCTAGTCATCGTAGTTGTATATAAACCACCAGATGCAACCTCCCAACAGTTCAAGGAACAGCTACTGAAAACTGATTACTGTCTGGAAAGGAGGTTGTGTTGTCTCTCAACGTGCTAATGGCACCCCTGCTTTTCATTGGGGGATGTTACATCGTCTGCCGAGTCTTTTGTTTTCGTAGGAAGTAACTCTCGTGTGCAAGTTTGGTACTAATCTCTCTAGGATTTTCCAAGTGTATATAAAAATGTATCTCTCCCCAGCTCCATCCCCAAACATCTTACTGCTTGGTGATTTCAACCTAAGACATACAAAATGGAAGAATGTAGCAAATAATGTTATAGCAGAAACTATAGGGGGCATTGAAAAAATACAAATTTTAGAGATGCAAGCTGCACTTTTCAGGCATTTTTTGTATGGTCACAACAAATTTCTGTGCAAAATTTCAGACCATTACACCCCCTCCCCTCATCACCGCTATATGCCACAACTTACTATAAATCATTGCATTCAATGCGATCATCCTCTGCTGCAGAGTTAGATTCCCCACCCACCAACCCCTCATCCTCTCAATCGCCGCCCTCACAACCCTCCCAAAATTCTTGCACCTCGCTTCCCTATTATCACTCATATATACAACCTCACAAATTTTAACGTTTACCACTACTGTCCACCCATACCTCATACCCATTCTCCCGCCAACCCATGTCCTCACCTCCAACAAGTGCGACTTTGCCCCATTAACCTGCATGCCTGTCGCCTCACAAAATACCCTGATGATTCTACCTACATTTCCCAAACCCTCCTCATTACCCACCAGAACCGTTGTATCGTTGACATACCCAACAATGCCAGGTACATCGCACCTGTCGATGTCGCCCCTCCCCAATCAACCTATAAAACGGATCTTGTATACATGTGAACAAAATCTGCGACAAGGGACATCCCTGCCACAGACCCCTATCCATGCCCACCTCCCTCCCAACACGTCCATTCACATGCACACGCATGCACGCCCCCTTATACACAGTTTCCACCCATCGAACCACTTCCTCCCAAACCCCTGCCGCTGCATGACCTCAAACAACACATCTCTTACAACACTATCATACGCTGCTCTCCAATTCAATGCTAGCACTCCACCTTCATTCCCACCTTTAATAAAATCCTTTATTCTCTCATGCCCCCGAACCATACTATGACCTGGAATCCATTACTGCCCTTCCGCAATCACTCAGCCTATCACCCTTTTCATTCTGTTCCCCAAAACCTTTGCAAAAACCTTATAGTCAGCACACATCATAGCTAAAGGCCTATAATTATGGATCATATCCCCATTCTCCCCTTTTTTAACTAACACCACTACCCACATACCCTGCTCATACCCCATGCATTCCCCATCCTTCATCCGATTTAGCAATTTCACTATGCACTCCCCCATATCTTCCCAATGTACCCTATAAAAATCATTTGATATACCATCTATACCTGGTGCCTTCCCTCTACTCAACCCATTCACCGCCTCCCATACTTCCTCCTCGCTAATTTCCCCCTCCATGCTCTCTCTGTCCTCCTCCCCAACACACTCTGGATACCCTCTACTAAGATACCTCTCTCACGCTCCCCACCATTCACACTTCGCAAATATCTCTCAAAGCACTTGTCTACATATACGCCCACCACCTCAGTCGTCCTGAGCTGTTGTACCTTCCAAAAACCATCTATGTCCTCCTCCACTTCGATACAATTCACAGTCCTTCCACCCTGCCTCTTCCTATAATTACCCAAAACACATGCTGAAGGCCTGTCTCCCCACATAATGTCATCCATTCCTGCCTTCAATCGTACTGCATCATACCTTTCATTCTGTATTTCCCTCAGTTTTTCCTGCAAATCCCTGATCTCATTCAACACATAAGGTCCCCCTCCCTCATAACAACTGTTCAATTGCCCCTCAATATACTTTTGCAGACCATACTTCCAGCATGCATCCTCTCGTCCAAGCCTTTTATAAAACTCCCGAATCCTCGACTTTGCCTTATTTTCCCACCAGCTCACTAAATGTCTCTCACTCCTTCCTTCCTCCCATATCCCTCCCCACTATTGCGCAAACCTCTCATTCCGTTCCTCCCCAACTAGCAACTTGACATTTAACTTCCAATAACCCCTGTACCAGCGTACCACTCCCTCCCAATTAACTTCCACTAACATGCCTCTATTGTCAGAACGCCCCCTATCGTCACTTGTTCCATCACATAAATCCTATCTAATCTAGCCGCATACCCTTTACGAATAAAGGTATGCTCCACCCCTCTCCCAACCACATCTACCAAGCCTGCACTACCCAAGACATTCCTTAATACCCCTAACTCACATCCTGCACCCCTAGGCTCTACATCCCTCTTTCGGACCACACAATTCCAGTCACCCCCTACAATCGCTACCCCCAGTAACCCACTCAAGGCGTACACCACAAAATCCCTCATAAATTCCGTTTTTATTCTTCTGTGTTCCGCTGGCATGTAGACTCCAACGAAACATACCCTCACCCCTCCGCAATCCCCATCTACTTTCACTATTCTTCCTCCCCGTACTCTTCCCACGCTAACAGTTTAAAAGGGCTTGACTCCTGTATGACCACTGCAACCCCTCCCTTTAATCTGCCCGATGACCCTGCATAAACACTATACCCCTTCAAGCATAAGTCTCATCCATACATGTGATTATGTTCTTGTATAAACCCAACATTCACACCAAAACGTCATAATGTCACTTCCACCCACCTCCGTTTAATCTCTGCCATCATTCCATTATGTTAATCGTTAAGCACTTGAATACAAATGAGTGGGTTTTCCTTTTGACCTTTGTGGAAGCAGCACGGCCTCTCCTCACGCAGTCAGCTGCAACATGCTCATAGGCACCACAGATGCACAAGTATGTCTTTGGCCAACGTACGTCACGTACACCTGCGTGCAGAACTCCGACATCACCACATATGACGGTATGTGCCGTCGTTCCATCATTTTAAGAGAATAGGATCCCTCCAGCAGTCCCTCGTAAGAGCCCTCATTCCACTTGCCGACATTTGCTACGTGCACAACCCCATACTCCTTAAACACCAAAACAATGTCAACTTGGTTGGCCTCGAAAGGGAGGTTTCGTACTCTCACCCAGGTGTAGGATCTCGACACATCCTTCAATTTCACTTCCATGCCCGTGTTGACTGTGAGGACACGATCTTGATACATGTCCACGAAATGCTCATATACTTTCGCTGTTGTAAACTTCACAAAGACCCGTGTCACGCCATTCAAGGCTACACAGTAGGGATCCGAGTTGTCAATCCTGAACGTGGGATAAACCGCCCCTCGCATGACATCTATGTAAACAGTGTTCACTCTCCGCCAGCTTACAGCCGCCATGTTGGTGAAAATATAAAGCTTTGCAGTGTCACCACCAGGAGGCAGTCCACAGACGTCTGACCAGTATGGGCGCTGGTCAGGGAATAGAAGATAATTAAGTTTATCTAAGAGGACAATATACCTGCCAGGTAATGGCTATTCTTACCTGTCCTTCAACGTGTGTTTATCCTCTTCTCGGAGCCCAGTTAATATCACAGGTGAGTAGTGGTAATTTTCACAGTTAAATCTCATGCTCAGCGACTTCAGTTTCGGTACCACCCCTCGCCCGAGTGACTTCAAATTTTGGTACCCACATGGTACATAACCATTACCTACAAACATACATAGCAACTACATTACATCCAGAGCAACCACCCAACTAGTACACAACAGCTACATCATAACTACTGTACATTACATCACCTATAAAATTACATCTACTATATCATGCACAATATAACATCATCGATAACAATAAAACATAACATTCATAACTACATTATAACAACTATGCAGTAAGAACATGTCATCAACAAAACATAACTACAGCTTGAACATCACAACTATTACAAATATGCATTACGTATATAACACCTAAATTACAACAATATTACCACCATCACTGTCCTAACAACTTAAACATTACAACACCATAGCTACTATAACAACGCATCTTCATCAACATTATCTAGAATAACTGATATACAAGTTGTATATCAGTGATATACAACACCGATATGTACAACAACTAGGTGTCTTTAATTTGCAGACGTTTCGCCAACCAGTGGACTGTAGAAAAATATTCAGAAGACAGTGGAAGACGAGGTAATCAGTCCCTCGGCTCCCTGAGGGACTGATTACCTCGTCTTCCACTGTCTTCTCTATATATTTGTAGTCTTTATATTATGTACATGTATTATACTGATAAAGCCACTCGATGGCGTAAGGTCTACAAATTAATACCCAGATGTTGCACATGTGTCTAATTTATTATCCAACAAGTACATCATTATACATTTAGAAGAATTATATACAACTTCAGATAAGGTCTGGGGAAAAACTTATGTTTTCCACGCATGACGCATTTACGTAAGTCTGTAACGAATTGTCTTGTGCTTTAAATACAGCAGTAAGTAAGTAACGTAGAATAATGCGTTATTACCGCACAGAAACTAATGACAAGCATTTTTTTATTCACATCCTTATACAAGCAGAACTTCCCTATGTTGTTAGAAAATGTCACGTTATTGTGTTATTGCAGTATACAAACAGAGATTTGTGACGACAATAATGACACTGTAGAGAGGAACCATTAGGAAGCGCCTGAGCTTCCCTGTCTCCTAATATCATGCTTATTTTTCCCCTGTAATCTACCTTGTCCATAATTACTATCGTATGTATTGTCTGCTTTCGTAAGGTGAAGTCCAGGATCTTTCCTTAATTCATGGTATAACTTAACAAATCTTTGAGGACAATTGTGTTGCAAAGCAATTAAGTTATACCATGAATTAACGAATTAATTAATGAAAGGAAGATCGTAGACTTCACCTTACGAAAGCAGACAAAGCAAATGCGATAGCAATTATGAATAAGGTAGATTATACGGGGAAAATAACATATTATTAGAAGAGAGGGGAACTGACGTGCCCCTTAAGTTAGTTAACTTTCAGCCAGCATGTCCATACACTCTTGGAAAATAAAATTCATGTGGCATATGCTTATTTGCGAGTTAATAACGCAGCATTAGCATACACTGCTCTAATAAGTTATAAATAGATATTCAAATGCAATATAATAGACTACAACACTTGAAGGGAACTTTACAGGAGACTGCAGAATAAAAATACATGTAGTGAAGCACCACGAGTCATGTTTATAAATGTTCCATCATTCTTCTTGTGGTTTCTTGACTGAGACTCATAAATCTTAATACAACTGGTTCTTGTTGCCTTGCACGACCTTCAACAATACTGGCTCTTGTTGCCTTCCACGACCTTCAACAATACTGGCTCTTGTTGCCTTCCACGACCTTCAACAATACTGGCTCTTGTTGCCTTGCACGACCTTCAACAATACTGGCTCTTGTTGCCTTCCACGACCTTCAACAATACTGGTTCTTGTTGCCTTGCACGACCTTCAACAATACTGGCTCTTGTTGCCTTGCACGACCTTCAACAATACTGGCTCTTGATGTCTTGCACGACCTTCAACAATACTGGCTCTTGTTGCCTTGCACGACCTTCAACAATACTGGTTCTTGTTGCCTTGCACGACCTTCAACAATACTGGCTCTTGATGTCTTGCACGACCTTCAACAATACTGGTTCTTGTTGCCTTCCACGACCTTCAACAATACTGGCTCTTGTTGCCTTGCACGACCTTCAAAAATACTGGCTCTTGTTGCCTTGCACGACCTTCAACAATACTGGCTCTTGTTGCCTTGCACGACCTTCAACAATACTGGCTTTTGTTGCCTTGCACGACCTTCAACAATACTGGTTCTTGTTGCCTTCCACGACCTTCAACAATACTGGCTCTTGTTGCCTTGCACGACCTTCAACAATACTGGCTCTTGTTGCCTTGCACGACCTTCAACAATACTGGCTCTTGTTGCTTTGCACGACCTTCAACAATATTGGTTCTTGTTGCCTTCCACGACCTTCAACAATACTGGCTCTTGATGTCTTGCACGACCTTCAACAATATTGGTTCTTGTTGCCTTCCTCGACCTTCAACAATACTGGCTCTTGTTGCCTTGCACGACCTTCAACAATACTGGCTCTTGTTGCCTTGCACGACCTTCAACAATACTGGCTCTTGTTGCCTTGCACGACCTTCAACAATACTGGTTCTTGTTGCCTTCCACGACATTCAACAATACTGGTTCTTGTTGCCTTGCACGACCTTCAACAATACTGGTTCTTGTTGCCTTCCACGACCTTCAACAGTACTGGCTCTTGTTGCCTTGCACAACCTTCAACAATACTGGCTCTTGTTGCCTTGCACGACCTTCAACAATACTGGCTCTTGATGTATTGCACGACCTTCAACAATACTGGCTCTTGTTGCCTTGCACGACCTTCAACAATACTGGCTCTTGTTGCCTTGCACGACCTTCAACAATACTGGCTCTTGTTGCCTTGAACGACCTTCAACAATACTGGTTCTTGTTGCCTTCCACGACCTTCAACAATACTGGTTCTTGTTGCCTTGCACGACCTTCAACAATACTGGTTCTTGTTGCCTTCCACGACCTTCAACAGTACTGGCTCTTGTTGCCTTGCACAACCTTCAACAATACTGGCTCTTGTTGCCTTGCACGATCTTCAACAATACTGGCTCTTGTTGCCTTGCACGACCTTCAACAATACTGGCTCTTGTTGTCTTGCACGACCTTCAACAATACTGGCTCTTGTTGCCTTGCACGACCTTCAACAATACTGGCTCTTGTTGCCTTGCACGACATTCAACAATACTGGCTCTTGTTGTCTTGCACGACCTTCAACAATACTGGCTCTTGTTGTCTTGCACGACCTCAAACAATACTGGCTCTTGTTGCCTTCGACGACCTTCAACAACACTGGGTCTTGATATCTTGCACGACCTTCAACAATACTGGCTCTTGTTGCCTTCCACGACCTTCAACAACACTGGGTCTTGATGTCTTGCACGACGTTCAACAATACTGGCTCTTGTTGCCTTGCACGACCTTCAACAATACTGGCTCTTGTTGCCTTGCACGACCTTCAACAATACTGGCTCTTGTTGTCTTGCACGACCTTCAACAATACTGGCTCTTGTTGCCTTGCACGACCTTCAACAATACTGGCTCTTGTTGCCTTGCACGACCTTCAACAATACTGGTTCTTGTTGCCGTGCACGACCTTCAACAATACTGGCTCTTGTTGTCTTGCATGACCTTCAGCAATACTGGCTCTTGTTGCCTTGCACGACCTTCAGCAATACTGGCTCTTGTTGCCGTGCACGACCTTCAACAATACTGGTTCTTGTTGCCTTGCACTACCTTCAACAATACTGGCTCTTGTTGCCTTGCACGACCTTCAACAATACTAGCTCTTGTTGCCTTGCACGACCTTCAACAATACTGGCTCTTGTTGCCGTGCACGACCTTCAACAATACTGGCTCTTGTTGTCTTGCATGACCTTCAGCAATACTGGCTCTTGTTGTCTTGTACGACATTCAGCAATACTGGCTCTTGTTGTCTTGCACGACCTTCAGCAATACTGGCTCTTGTTGTCTTGCACGACCTTCAGCAATACTGGTTCTTGTGTATCACGGAAGTGACGTTGGTGGTCCTTGTATTCACAGTCTGTTTATTATGCTGCTGCAACATTAACACCTTTGTTTATGCTGCTGCTGCATTTTTAACACCTTTGTTTATGCTGCTGCTGCAATATTAACATCTTTGTTTATGCTGCTGCTGCATTATTAACACCTTTGTTTATGCTGCTGCTGCTGCATTATTAACACCTTTGTTTATGCTGCTGCTGCTGCATTATTACCACCTTTGTTTATGCTGCTGCTGCATTATTAACACCTTATTTTATGCTGCTGCTGCTGCATTATTAACACCTTTGTTTATGCTGCTGCTGCATTATTAACACCTTTGTTTATGCTGCTGCTGCTGCATTATTAACACCTTTGTAAATATGCTGCTGCTGCTGCATTATTAACACCTTTGTAAATATGCTGCTGCTGCTGCATTATTAACACCTTTGTAAATATGCTGCTGCTGCTGCAATTTTAACACCTTTGTAAATATGCTGCTGCTGCTGCATTATTAACACCTTTGTAAATATGCTGCTGCTGCAATATTAACACCTTTGTTATTATGCTGCTGCAATATTAACACCTTTGTTTATTATGCTGCTGCATTATTAACACTTTTGTTTATGCTGCTGCTGCATTATTAACACCTTTGTTTATGCTGCTGCTGCATTATTATCAACTCTATATATATGATCAGTTACATTGTATTTTAAATGTCACATAGAGTCCACTACAAAAAAAAATGAGCATCATTTTTCTGAGTGTCTCTATCATGTCTGGATCATGTCTTAATCATGTCTGTATCATGTCTCTATCATGGCTCTATCATTTCTCTATCACGTTTCTATCATGTCTCTATCATGGCTCTATCACGTCTCTATCATGTCTCTATCACGTCTCTATCATCTCTATCATGGCTCTATCACGTCTCTATCATGTCTCTATGATGTCTCTATCATGGCTGTACCATGTCTCTATCATGTCTCTATCACGTCTCTTTCACGTCTCTATCACGTCTCTATCATGGCTCTATCACGTCTCTATCATGTCTCTATCATGTCTCTATCATGTCTCTATCATGACTTTATCATGTCTCTATCATGTCTCTATCACGTCTCTATCATGTCTCTATCATGTCTTTATGTCTCTATCATGTCTATCACGTCTCTATCATGTCTCTATCATGGCTCTATCACGTCTCTATCATGTCTCTATCATGGCTCTATCACGTCTCTATCATGTCTCTATCACGTCTCTATCATGTATCTATCATAGCTCTATCACGTCACTATCATGTCTCAATCATGACTCTATCACGTCTCTATCAAGTCTCTATCATGTCTCTATCATGGCTTTATCATGTCTCTATCACGTCTCTATCACGTCTCTATCATGTCTCTATTATGTCTCTATCGTGGCTCCATCACGTCTCTATCATGTCTCTATCATGTCTCTATTATGTCTCTATCATGTCTCTATCACGTCTCTATCATGTCTCTATCATGTCTCTATCACGTCTCTATCGTGTCTCTATCATGTCTCTATCATGTCTCTATCATGTCTCTATCACGTCTCTATCATGTTTCTATCATGTCTCTATCATGTCTCTATCATGTCTCTATCATGTCTCTATCATGTCTCTATCATTTCTATATCATGTCTCTATCATGTCTCTATCATGTCTCTATCATGTCTCTATCATGTCTCTATCATGTCTATCATGCCTCTATCATGTCTTCTCTCATCATGCTCTATCATGATCATCTATCATGTCATTATCATGTCTCTATCATGTCTCTATCATGTCTCTATCATGTCTCTATCATGTCTATCATGCCTCTATCATGTCTCTATCATGCCTCTATCATGTCTCTATCATGCTCCTATATGTCTCTATCATGTTCTCATCGTTATCATTATCATGCCTCTATCATGTCTCTATCATGTCTTCTATCATCTATCTTCTATCATGTCTATCCATCATGTCTCTATCATGTCTATCATGCCTCTATCATGTCTATCATGTCTAATCTATGTCTATCATGCCTATCTATCATGTCTCTATCATGTTATCTCTCTATCATGTCTCCATCATGTATATCTATCATGTTCTATCATTCATTGCTTCTATCATGTCTCTATCATGTCTCTATATCCATTGTCATCATGTTTCATGTTTCATGCTCTATCATGCTATCTTCTATCATGTCTATCATGCCTCTATCATGTCTCTATCATATCTCTATCATGTCTCCATCATGTCTCTATCATGTCTATCATGCCTATCATGCCTCTATCATGTCTATCATGCCTCTATCATGCCTCTATCATGTCTATCATGTCTCTATCATGCCTCTATCATGTCTCTATCATGCCTCTATCATGCCTCTATCATGTCTATCATGTCTCCATCATGTCTCTATCATGTCTATCATGCCTCTATCATGTCTCTATCATGTCTCTATCATGTCTATCATGCCTCTATCATGTATCTATCATGTCACTATCATGTCTTTATCATGCCTCTATCATGCCTCTATCATGCCTATATCATGTCTCTATCATGTCTCTATCATGCCTCTATCATGCCTCTATCATGCCTCTATCATGTCTCTATCAAGTCTCTATCATGCCTCTATCATGTCTATCATGCCTCTATCATGTCTATCATGCCTCTATCTAAACCAACTGAGAAGATAATTAGTAATAATTAAGGTCCACCAGGAACAAATATAATTTCAGAGTCAGCGTCGGAGGGATACCTAAGGGAGGACTCAGGTACCTATCAGAGCTCTCATGGAGGGGGGATACCTGAGGAAGGACCCAGGTACCTATCAGACCTCTCATGGAAGGGGAGATACCTGAGGGAGGACCCAGGTATCTATTATACCTCTCAGGGAGGACCCAGGTATCTATCATACCTCTCAGGGAGGACCCAGGTATCTATCAAACCTCTCAGGGAGAGGAAGGTACCTGAGGGAGGACCCAGGTATCTATTATACCTCTCATAATGGAGGAACACTGCAAATGGTCTACTCACTTACTTACCGAATCTCTTTTTAAAGCTACCCGAGGTTCCAGACTCTGTCACCGTACCCGAGGTTCCAGACTCTGTCACCGTACCCGAGGTTCCAGACTCTGTCACCGGACCCGAGGTTCCAGACTCTGTCACCGTACCGAGGTTCCAGACTCTGTCATCCAGTACCCGAGGTTCCAGACTCTGTCACCGTACCCGAGGTTCCAGACTCTGTCACCGTACCCGAGGTTCCAGACTCTGTCACCGTACCCGAGGTTCCAAACTCTGTCACCGTACCCGAGGTTCCAGACTCTGTCACCGTACCCGAGGTTCCAGACTCTGTCACCGTACCCGGAAGATCGTCACACTTGACCCAGCATTCTTCACTTGACCCAGCATTCTTCACTTGACCCAGCATTCTCCACTTGACCCAGCATTCTTCACTTGACCCAGCATTCTCCACTTGACCCAGCATTCTTCACTTGACCCAGCATTCTTCACTTGACCCAGCATTCTCCACTTGACCCAGCATTCTTCACTTGACCCAGCATTCTTCACTTGACCCAGCATTCTACACTTGACCCAGCATTCTTCACTTGACCCAGCATTCTCCACTTGACCCAGCATTCTCACTTGACCCAGCATTCTTCACTTGACCCAGCATTCTCCTGACACATCTTCGACCCAATCTCGCTCTCACTTGACCCAGCATTCTTCAGACCATTCACTTGACCCAGCATTCTCCACTTGACCCAGCATTCTTCACTTGACCCAGCATTCTCCACTTGACCCAGCATTCTTCACTTGACCCAGCATTCTTCACTTGACCCAGCATTCTTCACTTGACCCAGCATTCTCACTTGACCAGCTTCTCTACTTGACCCAGCATTCTTCATGACACATTCTTCCTTGACCCAGCATTCTCACTTGACCCAGCATTCTCACTTGACCCAGCATTCTTCACTTGACCCAGCATTCTCCACTTGACCAGCATTCTCCACTTGACCCAGCATTCTCCACTTGCACCCAGAGCATTCTCCACTTGACCCAGCATTCTCCACTTGACCCAGCATTCTACTTGACCCAGCATTCGCATTCACTTGACCCAGCATTCTTCACTTGACCCAGCATTCTTCACTTGACCCAGCATTCTCCACTTGACCCAGCATTCTTCACTTGACCCAGCATTCTTCACTTGACCCAGCATTCTTCACTTGACCCAGCATTCTCCACATTTTCTGACCCAGCATTCTTCACTTGACCCAGCATTCTTCACTTGACCCAGCATTCTCCATGACCAGCATTCTCCACTTGACCCAGCATTCTCCACTTGACCCAGCATTCTCCATGCCCACTTCTGACCCAGCATTCTCACTTGCGATTCCCAGCCAGCATTCTCCACTTGACCCAGCATTCTTCACTTGACCCTAGCACTTCTCACTTGACCCACATTCTTCACTTGACCCAGCATTCTTCACTTGACCCAGCATTCTCACTTGACCCAGCATTCTCACTTGACCCAGCATTCTTCACTTGACCCAGCATTCTTCACTTGACCCAGCATTCTCCACTGACCCAGCATTCTCCACTTGACCCAGCATTCTCCACTTGACCCAGCATTCTTCACTTGACCCAGCATTCTCCACTTGACCCAGCATTCTCACTGACCCAGCATTTCCACTTGACCCAGCATTCTCCACTTGACCCAGCATTCTCCACTTGACCCACATTCTTCACTTGACCACATTCTCACTGACCCAGCATTCTCACTTGACCCAGCTCTCTACCATTCTCACTTGACCCAGCATTCTCATGACCACATTCTCACTTGACCCAGCATCTTCACTTGACCCAGCATTCTCATTGACCAGCATTCTTACTTGACCCAGATTCTCCATGACCCACATTCTCCATGACCCAGCTTCTTCACTTGACCCCATTCTCCTTGACCACATTCTTCACTTGACCCAGCATTCTCACTTGACCCAGCTCTCACTTGACCAGCATTTACTTGACCCAGCATTCTCACTTGACCCAGACATCTCCATTCCCAGATTCTCACTGACCCAGCATTCTCCACTTGACCCAGCATTCTCACTTACCAGCTTCTCACTGACCCAGCATTCTTCACTTGACCCAGCATTCTTCACTTGACCAGCATTCTCCACTGACCCAGCATTCTCACTTGACCCAGCATTCTCACTGACCCAGCATTCTTCACTTGACCCAGCATTCTTCACTGCCCAGCATTCTCCACTTGACCCAGCATTCTCACTTGACCCAGCATTCTCCACTTGACCCAGCATTCTTCACTTGACCAGCATTCTTCACTTGACCCAGCATTCTCACTGACCCAGCATTCTCCACTTGACCCGCATTCTCCACTTGACCAGCATTCTTCACTTGACCAGCATTCTTCACTTGACCAGCATTCTCACTTGACCCAGCATTCTCCACTTGACCCAGCTTCTCCACTGACCCAGCATCTCCACTTGACCCAGCATTCTCACTTGACCCAGCATTCTTCACTTGACCCAGCATCTTCACTTGACCCAGCATTCTCACTTGACCCAGCATTCTCACTTGACCCAGCATTCTCCACTTGACCCAGCATTCTTCACTTGACCCAGCATTCTTCACTTGACCCAGCATTCTTCACTTGACCCAGCATTCTCACTGACCCAGCATTCTCCACTTGACCCAGCATTCTCCACTTGACCCAGCATTCTCCACTTGACCCAGCATTCTCCACTTGACCCAGCATTCTCACTTGACCCAGCATTCTCACTTGACCCAGCATTCTCCACTTGACCCAGCATTCTCACTTGACCCAGCATTCTCATGACCCAGCATCTCCACTTGACCCAGCATTCTCATGACCCAGCATTCTTCACTTGACCCAGCATTCTCCACTTGACCCAGCATTCTCACTTGACCCAGCATTCACTTGACCCAGCATTCTCACTTGACCCAGCATTCTTCATTGACCCAGCATTCTCACTTGACCCAGCATTCTCCACTTGACCCAGCATTCTCACTTGACCACATTCTCACTTGACCCAGCATTCTCACTTGACCCAGCATTCTCACTTGACCCAGCATTCTCCACTTGACCCAGCATTCTCCACTTGACCCAGCATTCTCCACTTGACCCAGCATTCTCCATGACCCAGCATTCTCCACTTGACAGCATTCTCCACTTGACCCAGCATTCTCCACTTGACCCAGCATTCTCCACTTGACCCAGCATTCTCCTTGACCCAGCATTCTCCACTTGACCCAGCATTCTCCACTTGACCCAGCATTCTTCACTTGACCCAGCATTCTCCACTTGACCCAGCATTCTCACTTACCCAGCATTCTTCACTTGACCAGCATTCTCACTGACCCAGCATTCTTCACTTGACCCAGCATTCTCCATGACCCAGCATTCTTCACTTGACGCAGCATTCTTCACTTGACTCAGCATTCTCCACTTGACCCAGCATTCTCCACTTGACGCAGCATTCTTCACTTGACCCAGCATTCTCCACTTGACCCAGCATTCTCCACTTGACCCAGCATTCTCCACTTGACCCAGCATTCTTCACTTGACCCAGCATTCTTCACTTGACCCAGCATTCTTCAATTGACCCAGCATTCTCCACTTGACCCAGCATTCTCCACTTGACCCAGCATTCTTCACTTGACCCAGCATTCTACACTTGACCCAGCATTCTTCACTTGACCCAGCATTCTTCACTTGACCCAGCATTCTCCACTTGACCCAGCATTCTCCACTTGACCCAGCATTCTCCACTTGACCCAGCATTCTTCACTTGACCCAGCATTCTCCACTTGACCCAGCATTCTTTACTTGACCCAGCATTCTTCACTTGACGCAGCATTCTTCACTTGACCCAGCATTCTCCACTTGACCCAGCATTCTCCACTTGACGTAGCATTCTCCACTTGACGCAGCATTCTCCACTTGACCCAGCATTCTTCACTTGACACAGCATTCTCCACTTGACCCAACATTCTCCACTTGACCCAGCATTCTCCACTTGACCCAACATTCTCCACTTGACCCAGCATTCTTCACTTGACCCAACATTCTCCACTTGACCCAGCATTCTTCACTTGACCCAGCATTCTCCACTTGACCCAGCATTCTTCACTTGACACAGCATTCTCCACTTGACCCAACATTCTCCACTTGACCCAGCATTCTCCACTTGACCCAACATTCTCCACTTGACCCAGCATTCTCCACTTGACCCAGCATTCTTCACTTGACGCAGCATTCTTCACTTGACCCAGCATTCTTCACTTGACCCAGCATTCTCCACTTGACCCAACATTCTCCACTTGACCCAGCATTCTTCACTTGACCCAACATTCTCCACTTGACCCAGCATTCTTCACTTGACCCAGCATTCTCCACTTGACCCAGCATTCTTCACTTGACCCAGCATTCTTCACTTGACCCAGCATTCTTCACTTGACCCAGCATTCTCCACTTGACCCAGCATTCTCCACTTGACCCAGCATTCTCCACTTGACCCAACATTCTCCACTTGACCCAGCATTCTTCACTTGACCCAACATTCTCCATTGACCGCATCCACTTGACCCAGCATTCTTCACTTGACCCAGCATTCTTCACTTGACCCAACATTCTCCACTTGACCCAGCATTCTCCACTTGACCCAGCATTCTCACTTGACCCAGCATTCTCACTTGACCCAGCATTCTTCACTTGACCCAGCATTCTTCACTTGACCCAGCATTCTCCACTTGACCCAACATTCTCCACTTGACCCACATTCTTCACTTGACGCAGCATTCTCCACTTGACCAGCATTCTCCACTTGACGCAGCATTCTCCACTTGACCCAGCATTCTCCACTTGACCCAGCATTCTCACTTGACCCAGCATTCTCACTTGACCCAACATTCTTCACTTGACCCAGCATTCTCCACTTGACCCAACATTCTCCACTTGACCCAGCATTCTTCACTTGACCCAGCATTCTCACTTGGGTCATTACATTTATTCTTTGAAGTCTGACGAACAGCGAACCAGCAGTTTAACGATATAGCAGTCGGCCCAAATGCTTGATAAATTGCCTGGTTCAACCAGCCATACACAAGGAAGTTCGTCAAGTTGTGAAGCGATGTTGTAGACTCGTGATGGACCAACACTGGCAGACTTGCGATGTTGTAGACTCGTGATGGACCAACACTGGCAGACTTGCGATGTTGTAGACTCGTGATGACCAACACTGGCAGACTTGCGATGTTGTAGACTCGTGATGGACCAACACTGGCAGACTTGCGATGTTGTAGACTCGTGATGGACCAACACTGGCAGACTTGCGATGTTGTAGACTCGTGATGGACCAACACTGGCAGACTTGCGATGTTGTAGACTCGTGATGGACCAACACTGGCAGACTTGCCTCAAGTCTGGTTGCTCACACTTCTCACTGTGTCTCTTGCTTGTACATTTGCTGTATATATAAATGGTACATATACTTGATTGTTGTTTTGGTGAAGCAAGTATGAATAAGTATACACTCACTGCTGACTTATTCTCATTTCTCATTTCTACCTTGGTTATGGTGCTACGAGCAGGTGTGCAGGCCACAAGACTACACCTGAGCAGGCGTGCAGGCCACAAGCCTACACCTGAGCAGGTGTGCAGGCCAGAAGACTACACCTGAGCAGGCGTGCAGACCACAAGACTACACCAGAGCAGGCGTGCAGGCCAAAAGACTACACCAGAGCACGTGTGCAGGCCACAAAACTACACCAGAGCAGGCGTGCAGGCCACAAGACTACACCAGAGCAGGTGTGCAGGCCACAAGATTACACCAGAGCAGGTGTGCAGGCCACAAGATTACACCAGAGCAGGTGTGCAGGCCACAAGACTACACCAGAGCAGGCGTGCTGGCCACAAGACTACACCAGAGCAGGCGTGCAGGCCACAAGACTACACCAGAGCAGGCGTGCAGGCCACAAGACTACACCAGAGCAGGTGTTCAGGCCACAAAACTACACCAGAGCAGGTGTGCAGGCCACAAGACTACACCAGAGCAGGCGTACAGGCCACAAGACTACACCAGAGCAGGCGTGCAGGCCACAAGACTACACCAGAGCAGGCGTGCAGGCCACAAGACTACACCAGAGCAGGCGTGCAGGCCACAAGACTACACCAGAGCATTCGTGCAGGCCACAAGACTACACCAGAGCAGGTGTTCAGGCCACAAAACTACACCAGAGCAGGTGTGCAGGCCACAAGACTACACCAGAGCAGGCGTACAGGCCACAAGACTACACCAGAGCAGGCGTGCAGGCCACAAGACTACACCAGAGCAGGCGTGCAGGCCACAAGACTACACCAGAGCAGGCGTGCAGGCCACAAGACTATACCAGAGCAGGCGTGCAGGCCACAAGACTACACCAGAGCAGGCGTGCAGGCCACAAGCCTACACCAGAGCAGGCGTGCAGGCCACAAGACTACACCAGAGCATTCGTGCAGGCCACAAGACTACACCAGAGCAGGTGTTCAGGCCACAAAACTACACCAGAGCAGGTGTTCAGGCCACAAAACTACACCAGAGCAGGCGTGCAGGCCACAAAACTACACCAGAGCAGGTGTTCAGGCCACAAAACTACACCAGAGCAGGCGTGCAGGCCACAAGACTACACCAGAGCAGGTGTGCAGGCCACAAGACTACACCAGAGCAGGTGTGCAGGCCACAAGACTACACCAGAGCAGGCGTGCAGGCCACAAGACTACACCAGAGCAGGCGTGCAGGCCACAAGACTACACCAGAGCATTCGTGCAGGCCACAAGACTACACCAGAGCAGGCGTGCAGGCCACAAGCCTACACCAGAGCAGGTGTGCAGGCCACAAGACTACACCAGAGCATTCGTGCAGGCCACAAGACTACACCAGAGCAGGCGTGCAGGCCACAAGACTACACCAGAGCAGGTGTGCAGGCCACAAGACTACACCAGAGCAGGTGTTCAGGCCACAAGACTACACCAGAGCAGGCGTGCAGGCCACAAGACTACACCAGAGCAGGCGTGCAGGCCACAAGCCTACACCAGAGCAGGCGTGCAGGCCACAAGACTACACCAGAGCAGGTGTGCAGGCCACAAGACTACACCAGAGCAGGTGTGCAGGCCACAAGACTACACCAGAGCAGGCGTGCAGGCCACAAGACTACACCAGAGCAGGCGTGCAGGCCACAAGCCTACACCAGAGCATTCGTGCAGGCCACAAGACTACACCAGAGCAGGCGTGCAGGCCACAAGACTACACCAGAGCAGGTGTGCAGGCCACAAGACTACACCAGAGCAGGCGTGCAGGCCACAAGACTACACCAGAGCAGGCGTGCAGGCCACAAGACTACACCAGAGCAGGCGTGCAGGCCACAAGACTACACCAGAGCAGGCGTGCAGGCCACAAGACTACACCAGAGCAGGCGTGCAGGCCACAAGACTACACCAGAGCAGGCGTGCAGGCCACAAGACTACACCAGAGCAGGTGTGCAGGCCACAAGACTACACCAGAGCAGGCGTGCAGGCCACAAGACTACACCAGAGCAGGCGTGCAGGCCACAAGACTACACCAGAGCAGGCGTGCAGGCCACAAGCCTACACCAGAGCAGGCGTGCAGGCCACAAGACTACACCAGAGCAGGTGTGCAGGCCACAAGACTACACCAGAGCAGGCGTGCTGGCCACAAGACTACACCAGAGCAGGTGTGCAGGCCACAAGACTACACCAGAGCAGGCGTGCAGGCCACAAGCTACACCAGAGCAGGCTGTGCAGGCCACAAGACTACACCAGAGCAGGCGTGCAGGCCACAAGACTACACCAGAGCAGGGTGCAGGCCACAAGACTACACCAGAGCATTCGTGCAGGCCACAAGACTACACCAGAGCAGGCGTGCAGGCCACAAGACTACACCAGAGCAGGCGTGCAGGCCACAAGACTACACCAGAGCAGGCGTGCAGGCCACAAGACTACACCAGAGCAGGCGTGCAGGCCACAAGACTACACCAGAGCAGGCGTGCAGGCCACAAGACTACACCAGAGCAGGCGTGCAGGCCACAAGACTACACCAGAGCAGGCGTGCAGGCCACAAGACTACACCAGAGCAGGCGTGCAGGCCACAAGACTACACCAGAGCAGGCGTGCAGGCCACAAGACTACACCAGAGCAGGCGTGCAGGCCACAAGACTACACCAGAGCAGGTGTGCAGGCCACAAGACTACACCAGAGCAGGCGTGCAGGCCACAAGACTACACCAGAGCAGGCGTGCAGGCCACAGACTACACCAGAGCAGGTGAGGCCACAAGCTACACCAGAGCAGGCGTGCAGGCCACAAGACTACACCAGAGCAGGCGTGCAGGCCACAAGACTACACCAGAGCAGGTGTGGCCAGTGGCAGCTGAGCACAGACTACACTAAGATGACCTAGGTTCAACAGAGATGTATGAACTGATAAGACAGATTGATTATCACTGAGATAAATGATGACTATCATGGTAAAACAGTAGTTGTTGTGTGTATGAAGACATGTTTACCTAGTAGTACTTTACAGATCACGTACTTTACAAGAGTCACAAGTACTTTACAAGAGTCACACAGCTTTACAAGAGTCACAAGTACTTTACAAGAGTCACACAGTACTTTACAAGAGTCACACAGTACTTTACAAGAGTCACACAGTAAAGTACTTTACAAGAGTCACACAGTAAAGTACTTTACAAGAGTCACACAGTAAAGTACTTTACAAGAGTCACACAGTAAAGTACTTTACAAGAGTCACACAGTAAAGTACTTTACAAGAGTCACACAGTAAAGTACTTACAAGATCACACAGTAAAGTACTTTACAAGAGTCACACAGTAAAGTACTTTACAAGAGTCACACAGTAAAGTACTTTACAAGAGTCACACAGTAAAGTACTTTACAAGAGTCACACAGTAAAGTACTTTACAAGAGTCACACAGTAAAGTACTTTACAAGAGTCACACAGTAAAGTACTTTACAAGAGTCACACAGTAAAGTACGCCCACTGGCTGTCTTACCTAAATTACCAGAAATATGACGTCGTTGTTTTGAACATATAAGAGACTGGGAGGAGGTTGTGTCATGGCTCCGGCCTCGGTGGATCATATATGTGACGCTGCAAATATTATTAAACCGTATTATTTGAAGAGTGAAGTGAAACGTGACGTCATGCATTAATACAGATGGTTTTTCCCAAAGCTGATGGCAGCTACAGTCAAGCTGTTGACTTATTAAAGTCTATATATGGAGAATTAAATCAGATGAGAGCTAGGCTAGTTAATATTTAATAAACATTGAGGTACCTAGTCAATAGCTTCATAACTTAGGATCTTAAGAGCACAAGTTGAAAGCGGCCTTAAAACCGTAAGCAATAAATATTACCTTGATAAAGTGGATTGGGTTTTAAGTAGAATATTGCAATTTAAGTTGAAATCCAAAATACAATGATTAGCTAACTGACTGAATAATAATGATTTTACTTGTTCGGAAATATAGTAGTGTGCAAATTAATTGAGACAGGAATAAATTTTGTGATTATCTCATTATGTCTTAGTCTCCGACTTAATATAGTTTGGGCTCTTTTCTTATCAGAAGAGTTTGCTGCCGACTTCTTGCAATCATCCAGCTGTGTTGTTACCCTGCGACTCTCGTCAGTGCTACAACAGCTGTTGTTCTGTAAGGTTATTCCTGCAAGTGTGTTCGTGGGTGAATGTCGTTTCGCCAAATTATCCCCTACAATTCATGATTACTGCTAAAATTCGTGATGGATGTTAGACCTAGGAAGCATGCAAGTATTGTAGCTCCTAGAAAACATGATCATTTGAGCATCAGAGAGAAAATTTGAGCCAAGCAAATTGAACTGTTGGTGATTGTGGAATGCTGGGTAGAGGAAGATGTGGAAGAAAACGCTAGACAACACCTCACGATGACAAGGTTATCATAAGAAATAGTGTAAAGGATCCCAAGAAAACCAGCAAAGATCTACAGAGATATTTGGCTTCAGTTGGTGTAAATGTTGATTCTTCAAGTGAAGTTGACAGAAGTGCCAGAAAGCCAGTAAAGAAACAATTGTTGACTGCTGCTGTGAAGTGACTGCTGCTGTGAAGTGACTGCTGCTGTGAAGTGACTGCTGCTGTGAAGTGACTGCTGCTGTGAAGTGACTGCTGCTGTGAAGAAAAAAGAGCTGCGTTGGGCACTCGATCATGAGGGATGGATGAGAAATAAATGGTAGAGAGGTGGAGCAATGGTAAACCTCTTCTGAATGGAAACACCCGCCTAAGATGTTTTGGGGTAGTTTTATTGCTAAATGCCCTGGACGGCTTGTTATTGTTGAGGGAACAATGAACAGTGACACATACAAGGAAATACTGGCAGCTCATTTGATTCTCACTGTGAATAGAGACTTTCTTGACGGAGAAGGCATTTTCCAGCAGGATCTTGCTCCATGCCGCACTTCCAGGAAAAGGCTGACATTCTTCGAAGAGAGTGAGCTAAGCGTTCTAAATTGGCCTGGAATCTCTCCTGACTTTATCCTAATTGAGAACCAATGGGCAACATTAATTTACCCAATAAATGTCTTATTTCATAACTGTCCCAATTAATATGCACACTACTGAACAAGAATGATTAATAGAAGAAGTCAATCAGTTAGGAAGCAGCCAGCAGTGGACGCCTGAATCTACTGTTAGACACAAGGAGATGCAGCCAGCAGTGGGCGCCTGAATCTAGTGTTAGACACAAGGAGATGCAGCCAGCAGTGGGCGCCTGAATCTAGTGTTAGACACAAGGAGATGCAGCCAGCAGTGGACGCCTGAATCTAGTGTTAGACACAAGGAGATGCAGCCAGAAGTGGGCGCCTGAATCTAGTGTTAGACACAAGGAGATGCAGCCAGCAGTGGGCGCCTGAATCTAGGGTTAGACACAAGGAGATGCAGCCAGCAGTGGGCGCCTGAATCTAGTGTTAGACACAAGGAGATGCAGCCAGCAGTGGGCGCCTGAATCTAGTGTTAGACACAAGGAGATGCAGCCAGCAGTGGGCGCCTGAATCTACTGTTAGACACAAGGAGATGCAGCCAGCAGTGGGCGCCTGAATCTAGTGTTAGACACAAGGAGATGCAGCCAGCAGTGGACGCCTGAATCTAGTGTTAGACACAAGGAGATGCAGCCAGCAGTGGGCGCCTGAATCTACTGTTAGACACAAGGAGATGCAGCCAGCAGTGGGCGCCTGAATCTAGTGTTAGACACAAGGAGATGCAGCCAGCAGTGGGCGCCTGAATCTAGTGTTAGACACAAGGAGATGCAGCCAGCAGTGGGCGCCTGAATCTAGTGTTAGACACAAGGAGATGCAGCCAGCAGTGGGCGCCTGAATCTAGTGTTAGACACAAGGAGATAAATACAAGCAGTAAAACAAAAGCCCTAATGCAAACAAAAAAATGTAGTCTATTAAATTTCTAGACGATAAAAGAGAAATACGCACAATATCTTGTAGTAAAAACCTCGGAGTAAACTGAAGGTTATAGTGACTGCACCTGAAGGTTATAGTGACTGCACCTGAAGGTTATAGTGACTGCACCTGAAGGTTATAGTGACTGCACCTGAAGGTTATAGTGACTGCACCTGAAGGTTATAGTGACTGCACCTGAAGGTTATAGTGACTGCACCTGAAGGTTATAGTGACTGCACCTGAAGGGTATAGTGACTGCACCTGAAGGTTATAGTGACTGCACCTGAAGGTGGTTCTCCTTCACGTTGAGAAATAAATCATAACTGTGTTGTGTGTAAAGGTGAACACCCCACAATACAGTGTGGTGTGTGCAGGTCAGGGGAGCAAGAGTGACTTGAACACAGGAAGTTAAGACGAGTACTACGTCTCAGAGACCACGTACTAATGACGAATGTCATAGTAAGTTATGTAGAAGTTGTCATGAAGGTGATGACTATGTTGTACTATGCCAGAATGTAAATAAGGAACCATTGCCATAGTTTCTGCTTTAGCTGATTTAAAATTGTCGAAGCGGGAGAGTTATTGTTGAAGCGGGAGAGTTATTGTTGAAGCGGGAGAGTTATTGTTGAGAAGGGAGAAGTTAAGGAGTTATTGTTTGAAGCGGAGAGTTATTGTTGAAGCGGAGAGTTATTGTTGAAGCGGAGAGCTATTGTTGAAGGAGAGTTGGAAGAGAGAGGTTATTGTTGAAGCGGGAGTATTGTTGAAGCGGAGAGTTATTGTTGAAGGGGAGAGAGTTATTGTTGAAGCGGGAGTATTGTAGAGTGTTGAAGCGGAGAGTTATTGTTGAAGCGGGAGAGTTATTGTTGAAGCGGAGAGTTATTGTTGAAGGGAGAGTATGTTGAAGGAGGTTATTGTTGAAGGGGAGAGTTATTGTTGAAGCGGAGAGTTATTGTTGAAGCGGAGAGTTATTGTTGAAGCGGGAGAGTTATTGTTGAAGCGGGAGAGTTATTGTTGAAGCGGGAGAGTTATTGTTGAAGGGGGAGAGTTATTGTTGAAGCGGGAGAGTTATTGTTGAAGCGGGAGAGTTATTGTTGAAGCGGGAGAGTTATTGTTGAAGGGGAGAGTTATTGTTGAAGCGGAGAGTTATTGTTGAAGGGGAGAGTTATTGTTGAAGGGAGAGTTATTGTTGAAGGGGAGAGTTATTGTTGAAGGGAGAGTTATTGTTGAAGGGGAGAGTTATTGTTGAAGGGAGAGTTATTGTTGAAGCGGGAGAGTTATTGTTGAAGCGGGAGAGTTATTGTTGAAGCGGGAGAGTTATTGTTGAAGCGGGAGAGTTATTGTTGAAGCGGGAGAGTTATTGTTGAAGCGGGAGAGTTATTGTTGAAGAGGGAGAGTTATTGTTGAAGAGGAGAGTTATTGTTGAAGGGGAGAGTTATTGTTGAAGGGGAGAGTTATTGTTGAAGGGGAGAGTTATTGTTGAAGGGGAGAGTTATTGTTGAAGAGGGAGAGTTATTGTTGAAGTGGGAGAGTTATTGTTGAAGGGAGAGTTATTGTTGAAGTGGGAGAGTTATTGTTGAAGGGGGAGAGTTATTGTTGAAGTGGGAGAGTTATTGTTGAAGCGGGAGAGTTATTGTTGAAGTGGGAGAGTTATTGTTGAAGCGGGAGAGTTGTTGTTGAAGTGGGAGAGTTATTGTTGAAGTGGGAGAGTTATTGTTGAAGTGGGAGAGTTATTGTTGAAGGGGGAGAGTTATTGTTGAATTATTGTTGAAGTGGGAGAGTTATTGTTGAAGCGGGAGAGTTGTTGTTGAAGTGGGAGAGTTATTGTTGAAGGGGGAGAGTTATTGTTGAAGTGGGAGAGTTATTGTTGAAGTGGGAGAGTTGCCCACCACTAGTTACTATGATAGAGTCTAAATCCTTCAATCATAACCATTGCAGTAATAAATCAATACTACGGAGAAGCTACTCTATCATTAAGGTCGGACTAGAGTAGTTTATTTAAGCTAGAAACTCACCATAACACCTAAGTGACACCTGTCTGCTGACAGTTGCTTAGAATTAAAATCAAGAACTGCTAGATAGCACTTGGGGAATAATTTTTATAATGTTAATTAACCTTAAGTTGTAGCTGTCTGCGGAAAAGATCTAGATTGTGTTTATAAGGACCATTTCTAACAATGATTTACGGGTTTAACACTCAGTCATGTGAATGACTTATCGTATAAATGAAATTTTGATTGTATGGCTGTCAGCTCTGAGTTAACAACTCTCACCCACCAGATAAACTGACCCTTGTGGCAGGTGGTCATAAGCCTTGAGTTAGAACACACGGATTGTAACTTAATATTGTTGTAACAGTCACATCGGCAATATAAATTCTTCTGTGAGATAGGTGAGTACAGGTGAGTACAGGAGAGTACAAGAGAGTACAGGAGAGTACAGGTGACTACAGGAGAGTACAGGAGAGAACAGGAGAGTACAAGTGAGCACAGGTGAGTACAGGAGAGTACAAGTGAGTACAGGTGAGCACAGGAGAGTACAAGTGAGCACATGTGAGTACAGGAGAGTACAAGAGAGTACAGGAGAGTACATATGACTACAGGAGAGTACAGGATAGAACAGGAGAGTACAAGTGAGCACATGTGAGTACAGGAGAGTACAAGTGAGTACAGGTGAGTACAGGAGAGTACAAGAGAGTACAGGAGAGTACAGGTGACTACAGGAGAGTACAGAGAGAACAGGAGAGTACAAGTGAGCACATGTGAGTACAGGAGAGTACAAGTGAGTACAGGTGAGCACAGGAGAGTACAAGTGAGCACATGTGAGTACAGGAGAGTACAGGTGAGTACTCACTTGTTAATTAAGAGTTATGTTATAATATTTACACTGCAATTACGAATTTTTAAGTAAATTTATTTAAGTACAGGTACACATACACACAGGTACACATACACACAGGCACACATACACACATGTACACATACACACATGAACACATACACACAGGTACACATACACACAGGTAAATATACACACAGGTACACACACACACAGGTACTCATACACACAGTTACTCAAATCACCATACATAGTAATATGTGTGTGAAATACCCAGGATAACCAAAAAAAATCAAAGGGGTCCCGGAGAATTAAATTGCATTATTATGATGTCCTAGATATTGTTAGTCCTTAAACTTATGTGTAACTATAAAAAAGAAGTTTATCAGTAAATTCTCCAAGTTTCAACTCTCTCTACTGTACGTGTGCTTGAGGACAAACATTAAATTTTCTCCGTTGTAAGAAACTGCAAGCTTGCTTAGTCACCATCCTTAACTTTATGGCCAACTAAGAAGAAATGTTTATATTGCATTGTAATGATATTTATATAAATTTTAAATTAAAAAATATATTTTCACATGCTTAACAAAGTCACGTCTGTGTTAATGTTGGTAGAATTACCCACAATATGTTGGGTAAAAGGACACAAGTACAACTAACGTGACATTTTATTGTGCCAACGTTTCGCTCTTTAGGAGCTTTATCATGCTGTAGTTTCGCTCTCCAGGAGCTTTATCATGCTGTAGTTTCGCTCTTTAGGAGCTTTGTCAAACCGCAACCGGCTTGACGAAGCTCCTGGAGAGCGAAACGTTGCCACAATAAAATGTCACATTAATTGCACTGGTGTTGTTTTACCTACGAGTGAAACCTCGTCAGTGTGAGAATATAAACACTGGTTTCTCCCTGATTGCAAACAGCCAGGAAAAAACCAGTGTTTATATTCCATCATTGTTTATATTCCATCATTGTTTATATTCCATCATTGTATATATTCCATCATTGTTTATATTCCATCATTGTTTATATTCCATCATTGTTTATATTCCATCATTGTTTATATTCCATCATTGTTTATATTCCATCATTGTTTATATTCCATCATTGTTTATATTCCATCATTGTTTATATTCCATCATTGTTTATATTCCATCATTGTTTATATTCATCATTGTTATATTCCATCATTGTTTATATTCCATCATTGTATATATTCCATCATTGTTTATATTCCATCATTGTTTATATTCCATCATTGTTTATATTCCATCATTGTTTATATTCCATCATTGTTTACATTCCATCGTTGTTTATATTCCATCGTTGTTTATATTCCATCATTGTTTATATTCCATCATTGTTTATATTCCATCATTGTTTATATTCCATCATTGTTTATATTCCATCATTGTTTATATTCCATCATTGTTTATATTCCATATTGTTTATATTCCATCATTGTTCCATCAATGATATATTATTTAAATATTAATTTTAAAGATCTTTGTTTTATGTTTTAGGTAGAGTAGTAAGTAACGTATAATAGTTCGTTATTACCACATAGAAACTAACAACAAGCTAGCATGCATTATGATTTGTGTCTTTATGTTGATTCTCCTACGTTATGAGGTATGTGGTATCACCGTATTGTTTTGTTGTAGATTATCATTATTACGAAGATGTGAAGAAAGTAATCGTATTGTAGAAAATAAACATTTCGTTCACTGTAGCCAGCATGTTGTTATTGTGCTAATAAAGTTGTTGCTATACACAATAACCCGAAAAACAAGAGAGACAGAAACTTACGACGACGTTTCGGTCAGACTTAGACTATTTACCCTGTGACTTGGTAAATGGTCCAAGTCTGACCGAAACGTCGTCATAACTTGTGTCTCCCATGTGAGTGTTGTTTGTGTATTCCAGTCACGGTGTTGTGACTTTTTGGTCTTCATTATTATCTAATATACAAACTCACAACCACGAGTTAATGTTCATTATACGAGGACGTGTAAAATGTTGTAATATTCATTATTCTATAATTTTAATAAATAATGTGTGTAATAGAGGCGGGTTGTCCTGTGAATATTGAGTTGCATAAGACAACACAAACATGATGCGACGTGTAACGTACCAGAGGAGAGGCGCCGCCCAGCCTCTCTTATCACACAGTACTCACCTAATTGTGGTTGCAGGGGTCGAGACTTAGCTCCTGGCCCCAGTGATGGACATGTATGGTCACGCTACTCAAAATTTCAGCGATTCTTCCGTGATATACACTGTCCAGTCAAGTGATTCAGCTAAGTTTTACTATAAGCGAACACTGTACAAGGTTGAACCTCTATCCTCACAACAATTAGACTTGATGAATGGTATATAGAATGTATAAATACGCTAATTAGTTTCCTTGTAATTCCTAAATTTGTTACGACCACTTAGAGACCGTATATATATAAGTAATGAATTAGTCTTAAGACAGACTTAAGTTTGCCCGAAATACTAAGTGGCGTAGATGTTCACTAGACACATCATTCACTTCAGGTTGAGGGACTGATTACCTCATTCTCCTACTCATCTTTCACCGTTCTTCTCTGTACTGGACTGAAGAAGCCCCTGGCTGGCTAAACGTTTCCTCAGTAAACTTTCACAAGTGTCTTATTCCTGAACAGGTGTCCATCCCACCTGCAGGAGGTGACTACCAATATATCTTGCTGGTCCTTCATAAGTCTTCGTATCATTGAGGAAAACAGTTGTTAAGTACGTACATGTCCGTGAAGGTTGTTAAGTACGTACATGTCCGTGAAGGTTATTTTGAGGGAAAACGTTAAAAGATTATTTTTTCATTAAAAATCGTTCTGCTAGTTGTACCAGATCTTATCTTACCTAATCTTGTCTCACACAACCTAAAGTTATCTCACATAATCTTGTCTCACACAACCTAAAGTTATCTCACATAATCTAGTTTTACCACTGATTAACTATTTAGCTTTAGCATTTAAAGTATTTCACCATTTTTATAATCCACTTTCAGCAGCCTTCTAATTTTGCTCTCTTGTCCTCCCTCTTTCTTGCCTCATATCTAGCCTTTTTCCTCTCTCTTCTCTCTCTCTCTCTCTCTCTCTCTCTCTCTCTCTCTCTCTCTCTCTCTCTCACTCTCTCTCGCTCTCTCTCCCTTTCTCTCTCTCCTTTTTTTTACATAGGGTTTGACAAGGTTAGGATTCCTAACTTTATTGACAAGCTAAGAGCTGTTACCTACATCAGCTATTTTAAAGTATTTTTATTGTTATGAAACATACAAGTAGGGAACAGGATGAAGGTGGAGCCATCTGTGGGCCAGCATTTTCATTTGATCAACTGACTTTATCTCGTTGACATCATAATGCTGTACGAATGTGTTCCAGACTCGAGTCATCCTGGGGATAAATGATCTCAGATGAAGTGATGTTCTGGAGAAGGTTACAGCCAGAGTGAAGTTGCTGCTTGCTGCCCGTCTTGTGGTCTAGAAGCTTGCTTCTCGCTGTCCTCGAAGTGGAGCCAAGTGTGGTACTTTGACAATGTTGGCCTTGTACATAACAGTAAGGCCACCCACATCCCTCCTGTATTGAAGGCTCTGCTGAAATGACACATCTATCCAGGATAGGTCCAGGCGAGAGATGAGACGTCTTGCTCTGTTGTCTACTCTGTCAAGCAGTTGCAGATGAGAGGGGGAGGGGGGCAGGCAAACCAAGAAAGTGGAGCATGCTCAAGGTGTGAGCGTACTTGTGCCTCATACAGAATCTTGCAACCCCTACTGTCAAGAAGATGCGAGATACGGCGAAGTGCTGAAAACTTCCTGGCTGCCTTGTTTGCAAGATTTACAACGTGGTTCTTCATGGTCAGTTTGGAGTCAAATTTCACCCCAAGTATATCAACTTCTTCCCCAGGTACCAACACTCTCCCATTCATACTTACTACTGCACCGGCATTACCATGATGGTGCCTAGAGACCATCATCATAATTTTTTTCTCAGGTGCAAATGTTACTTGTCATCGATTTCCCCAAGCTGATGTAGCTTTTAGCTGGTGATTGATGTAGCTTAGGGCAGCTGGTATTTCTTCTCTTGGATAAGTGAATGTCAGAGTACAGTCGTCTGCATATGCATGGGATTCTGGGATGAGATTAAGAAGGTCATTGAAGTAGACATTCCATAACAATGGTCCAAGCACACTTCCTTGTGGAACACTTGCCCCAATAGTATGTATTGCTGATTCTGTTCCATTGAGAACTACCCTTAGAGATCTACCATGAAGGTAATCACTGAGGAGACAGCGTAGAGCCTGCAATTCCCAATTTTTGCAGTTTTGCCAAGAGGCCCTGGTGCCACACTCGGTCGAAAGCACCAGCAATGTCCAATGCTACACCACAGCTGACTTTTGATTCATCCAGTGACTGGTGCCATTTAGTGGAGAGGTTTAACAACAGGTCAGCAGCAGAGTAACCTTTCCTAAAGCCATATTGACGGTCACAGAGTAGTGAGTGGTAGTCAAAAACTGCTCTCTTTTCTTCTTCTTCTCTCTCTCTCTCTCTTCTCTTCTCTCTCTCTTCTCTCTCTCTCTCTTCTCTCTCTCTCTCTCTCTTCTCTTTCTGTCTGTCTGTCTGTCTGTCTCTGTCTGTCTGTCTCTGTCTGTCTGTCTCTGTCTGTCTGTCTGTCTGTCTGTCTGTCTGTCTGTCTCTTTCTGTCTGTCTGTCTGTCTGTCTTTCTCTCGCCCGCCCATCCATCTAATCCTCACAAATTTAGTTGAAAAGTCAAATGGTTTCAGTTAATGTAAGGAAAGTTTTATTGTAGAAGTAAATTAATCAAATATGACAGATGGACTTGTACTTAAACTGACTCAAAATATTAAATAAGTCAACTAAACGAAAATTTTAACCATAAATTATATGAAGCAGCAGGAGAAGGTGGATAAAAAAAGGACACAAATACAGTATAATACGATCCTTAGTTGACATCATTTCGCACACTTTGTGGGCGAAATGTTGCCAATAAAGGTTACATTATACTGCAATAGTATCTCTTTTTTTTCAAAGTGTCGGTGTTGTGTACCATATATACCTCCAGGTGAAGGTGGCAATTATAACAAAATGGTGAAACACTTAAGAAAATAATGTTATGTGAAATTGTATTAAACTTGGGAGAAAACAACAGTTGTTGAATATATGAGGGAAAATTTATGCTCAAACTAAATAGTAAAGGAGAGATGAGGTTCAAGTCTTAAGTTAGATCACACAATGTTGATTGACTTCAATCTTGACTTCAAGAAACAAAGTTGTTTCTTTGACTCTGTTCTGTCCTTGCTATGTCTCTGTTCTGTCTGTGTTCTGTCTCTGTTCTTTTCTTCCTCTGTCTCTGTTCTGTCCTTGTTCTGTCTTTGTTCTATTCTTCCTTTGTCTCTTTTCTGTCCTTGTTCTCTCTCTGTTCTGTCCTTGTTCTGTCTTTGTTCTATTCTTCCTCTGTCTCTGTTCTATCCTTGTTCTGTCTCTGTTCTATTCTTCCTCTGTCTCTGTTCTGTCCTTGTTCTGTCTCTGTTCTATTCTTCCTCTGTCTCTGTTCTGTCCTTGTTCTGTCTCTGTTCTTTTCTTCCTCTGTCTCTGTTCTGTCCTTGTTCTCTCTCTGTTCTGTCCTTGTTCTGTCTTTGTTCTATTCTTCCTCTGTCTCTGTTCTGTCCTTGTTCTGTCTCTGTTCTATTCTTCCTCTGTCTCTGTTCTATCCTTGTTCTCTCTCTGTTCTTTTCTTCCTCTGTCTCTGTTCTATCCTTGTTCTGTCTCTGTTCTATTCTTTCTCTGTCTCTGTTCTGTCCTTGTTCTGTCTCTGGTCTATTCTTCCTCTGTCTCTGTTCTGTTCTTGTTTTGTCTCTGTTTTATTCTCGCTCTGTCCTTATTCTGTCCTTGCTCTGTGTTTGTTCTGTCTCTGTTTTATCCTTGCTCTATCCTTATTCTCTCTCTGTTTTGTTCTTGCTCTGTCTCTGTTCTATGCTTGCTGTGTCCTTGTTCTGTCTCTGTTCTTTCCTTGCTCTTTTTCTGTTCTGTCCTTGCTCTGTCTCTGTTCTATCTTTCCTCTGTCTGTTCTATCCTTCATCTGTTTCTCCTCTGTCTCTGTTCTGTCTTTCCTGTATCTCTGTTCTGTGTCTCTGTCTCTGTTCTGTCTTTCCCATTTCTCTGTTCTGTCTTTCCTCTGTCTCTGTTCTGTCCTTGCTCTGTCTCTATTATGTCCTTCCACTGTCCCTGTTCTGTCCCTCTGTCTTTGTTCTGTCCTTGCTCTGTCTCTGTTCTGTCCCTCTGTCTCTTTTCAGTCACTCTTTTTCTGTTCTGTCCCACTCTCTCTGTTCTGTCCTTCCTCTGTCCCTGTTCTGTCCCTCGGTCTTTGTTCTGTCCTTCCTCTGTCTCTGTTCTGTCTTTCATCTGTCTCTGTTCTGTCCTTCCTCTGTCTCTGTTCTGTCTCTCTGTGTTTTGTCTCTCTCTCTCTTCTGTCTTTCCTCTGTCTCTCCTCTGTCCCTCTGTCTCTGTTCTGTCCCTATGTCTCTGTTTTGTCCCTCTGTCTATATTCTGTCTTTCCTCTGTCTCTGTTCTGTCCCTCTGTCTTTCCTCTGTCTCTGATCTGTCTTTCCTCTGTATCTGTTCTTTCCCTCTGTCTCTGCTCTGTCCCTCTCTCTCTGTTCTGTCTTTCCTCTGTCTCTGTTCTGTCCCTCTGTCTCTGTTCTGTTCTTCTGTCTCTGTTCCGTCCCTCTGTCTCTGTTCTGTCCCTCTATCTCTGTTCTGTCCTTCTGTCTCTGTTCAGTCCCTCTCTTTCTGTTCTGTCCCACTCTCTCTGTTCTGTCCTTCCTCTGTCCCTGTTCTGTCCCTCTGTCTTTGTTCTGTCCTTGCTCTGTCTCTGTTCTGTCCCCCTGTCTCTGTTCAGTCCCTCTTTTTCGGTTCTGTCCCACTCTCTCTGTTCTGTCCTTGCTCTGTCTCTGTTCTGTCCCCCTGTCTCTGTTCAGTCCCTCTTTTTCGGTTCTGTCCCACTCTCTCTGTTCTGTCCTTCCTCTGTCTCTGTTCTGTCTTTCATCTGTCTCTGTTCTGTCCCTCTGTCTCTGTTCTGTCTTTCTTTTGTTTCTGTTCTGTCCCTCTGTCTCTTTTCTGTCTTTCCTCTGTCTCTGTTCTGGCCCTCTGTCTTTCAAATGTATCTGTTCTTTCCCTCTGTCTCTGTCCTGTCTCTGTTATGTCTCTCTGTCTCTGTTCTATCCCTCTGTCTCTGTTCTGTCCCTCTGTCTCTGTTCTGTTCTTCCTCTGATAATGTAAGATAACATGAGATAAGATTAAGTGGGTTAAGTCTAAGGCTCTAGGAAGACATTAGAAAAAAAAATTGATGAAATAATAATAATTTTTCTTCGACCTTTTTTAAAATATGTTTATCATATGTGGATGTGCTTTATTACAGTACTTACCGGCATATAAGGCGCGCTTTTTTCCAAGAATAGTCTTGGAAAATCAGCCTGCGTCTTATATGATCAAGGTCAGGATCAAGGGTTGGCAGTCTGAAGCCTGCCACTCCACTCCAGGGTAACGTCAATGTGCACTAACCTTTATTCGAACCAGCAGGCAGTGTCTTGTGAGAGACCGTGGCTTGTCCAGGTCCTCGGTGCTGGAGTTACCCGTCCTGCAGGTAAGCCCCAATAAGTGCGCACGTAATATCTAGAGTACTTACATGCAAGATAGTAGCTGGGTATGCACTGGTATACCTGTTGGGTGAATCACGTGCCACGATCTCGTTGGGGTGAGCTTTCTCGGTATAGGTCTGTATAATAATAATAATAATAATAATAATAATAATAATAATAATAATATCTTTGTTTACTACAAGTACATGTACAAGGTATACAGGCCTAGCTGACATCAATGACATACTACTATATAGAAAGCCGCTTGTTATGCAGAGCATTTCGGGCAAATTAGGTCAGTTTTTATCCCAGGATGCGACCCACACCAGTCGACTAACACCCGGGTATCAAGGGAGGTACGGGTAAATCCTCAAGAGAATTAGGCCTCGCGGCTCACCAGTGTAAACGCGACTGCTCTCCCAGCCCCGGCCTGGCCTTCTCCAGGGTACCTTTTGCGGGAAAGGAGGTTCCTAAGGCGTTTATTGTATATGGGAAGTGTAACTACTGCCTTAAGCTAAACGACTATTTCTAACTTAGCCTAAATAAATGTTGTATTAAGTAGTAATTGGGCGTGTAAGTGGTCTAAAGACTTACTAGCTAAGTCTAAGAAATAAGTCTAAGTGCAGGAGCCGGCACCTCATAGCCATCGTCCCCATCCCCCTTCCTTACATTCCCCCACCTGGGGGGTGAGTGTAACGGATTTTGGAAAATACGATATATTCCAGACAGAGGAGATCTGCACAACCTCGTTGCTTACTCATGGACCATCCCTGGGTATGACCTACTTCCACTGGGAAATCCCGCCTACCAGTAATAATGTCTGCTGCTGCACCCCCCTCATCTGACGCCAGTATATAAACGCCAGTCTTCCTGTCTGTGCTTAGAATAAAGTAGTTAGACTGTTGGGTTTAGTCCTGACTCTTTCTCTTCTACTTCAGTTCTTCCTCTCACCGGCTATTCTTCTTCTGTCCCCACTTTCCCCTCGCCCCTAGTGGGTCCTTACCTGAGAGTCTGAACTAACTAAAAACTAACTGTGCTTCAGACTCTTCAGGACTACGGTGCTCTTCACCAACTCTAAGGATGAGGGACTGATTACCTCATCTTTGGCATATAGTTCTACAGTCTTCACATTATGTCCTTGTATTTTATTGATAAAGAAACTGGATGGCGAGACGTCCACAAATAAAGGCACCCAGATGTTGATCATGTGTCTCATTCTTCAACATTGATATCGTGTAGTTGTTATGCAACGTTGATGTTGTTATGCAACGTTGATGTTGTTATGCATCGCTGATGTTATTAATGTTTGTTATGATGTAGTTGTCATGTATGTAATGAATATTTGTAATAATTGTAATGATGAACTTGTAGTTATGTTGTTGATGTGTACTAGTTGTGTAGTTGTTTAAATTTGTTATTGTTATGAACTAGTTACTTAAAGTTGTTGTCATGTACTAGTTGTGTAGGAGAATGAACTTAGTGGTGTAGCTTCCACGACCACGTATGTTCTGGCATCAAGGGTGACATGTACAGTGCCAATGGCCACCTGATGTCTGAAGTATTGATGGTCAAGTGCATGCTTCACGGCTTAGTGGATCACTTATTTGGGCGTATCCAACCGGTGGTTTTATATATATATATATATATATATATATATATATATATATATATATATATATATATATATATATATATATATATATATATATATATATATATATATATATATATACCACCGGTTGGATACGCCCAAATAAGTGATCCAATAACCGTGAAGCATGCACTTGACCATCAATACTTCAGACATCAGGTGGCCATTGGCACTGTACATGAACATACGTGGTCGTGGAAGCTACACCACTATATATATATATATATATATATATATATATATATATATATATATATATATATATATATATATATATATATATATATATATATATATATATATATATATATATATATATATATATATATATATATATATATATATATATATAATATATATATAATATATATAATCCGGATTCGCCGGATTCGTCAAGAACAAGTGAACGAACGGCCGGATTCAAACGGATTCGTTGAAAACAAGGTATCCTCTGACCGGATTCATAAGCTGACGGGGTTTATACGCCCTTATTAAACACCCAAACAGAAACTACAACAAATAGATACAATACAAATAGACAGATCTACCTTAAGGTGGTTATTAGTTAAAATATACAGTGAGCACAAACCGGATTCGCCCGGATTCGTCCAAGAAATAAGTGAACAAAGGACCGGATTCAAACGGATTCGTTGGAAATAAGCCAATCAGAGGAACTGTTAAAAACAACTAAATACTTCGAGAAATTATAGACTAGCTAGCTAAGAGAGTTGTCAAGTGTTGTAAGATGACCACCACCATGAAGATCTGTGTAGTCTGTAGAAAGTGTAAGGGACGAAAACATGCCTGGATTGCTTGCAATCTCTGTGGTCAATGGTCCCATGGTATATGCAGGGATTTTCAACCTAGTGCCACACTTGACATAAACTCAGAGAGATGTTTTTCGGTCTGCCCAAACGAGTTATACCTGTATGAGGAAATTGCATCTATATTAAGAGACAAGAACACCAATAAAAGATCCTTCTTAAAAGACATGTCAACATGGTATGACAGCTGGGAAAATAAGATGGGTGGTTTGGAAGGGGCTGTCTTGAACGACAGCGCTCCTGAGGGTGCTAGTGTTGTCCTGGAGGATAGTTCTCCTGAGGGTGCTAGTGTTGTACTGGAGGACAGTGCTCCTGAGGGAGCTAGTGTTGTCCTAGAAAACAGTGATCCTGAGGGTGCTAGTGGTGTCC